>OZ030019.1:77348608-77583608 GCA_964023405.1 Apodemus agrarius | reverse complement strand
GTTATCATCTTACGGTTTTCAAGTTTGGTTTCTCTTCTTTTGTTGTTGAAATGCTGCAAATGATGTCTTACGGCCAACTATACAGAATCTCACTAGCAGTGAAGGACTTTTAGTAATCTCTGCTAGGAACTGAACAGCACAAGGACAATAATGTCAATCATCAACGTTATCAAGATTTGGAAGTCAGTAATAATCCTTCACATTTCCTGACTGGAAACAAACAGGCAGGGTCTCCACTTGTGTTTTCCAGATTTTAGCTAGGCAAGAACTTTTCGTTAGTTTACCCTATACCACCTTTTTGCTTTTTCAGTATCTGGTCCTAGCAGCTATCGATTATTATTGCTGCTGCTGTAGTTTTGAGGAAGGGTCTGATGTTGCCCAGGCTGCCCTTGAACTCCCTTTGTAACTGAGAATGATGATCCTGGATTTCTGATCCTCTCTCTACCTGCTGAGTGTTGGAATTACAGACATGTACCACCATACCCAGATGTATACAGTCCTGGTCATCCAAGCCGAGTTGCCATTCCTGCTGGGTAAGCCCTCAGCAAAATTGTACGATGGTGGAGTTCACTAGCAAGGTGTGTCAGCTTGGGCAGTACAGGTTCCAATAAGCAATCTATGAGAAATAAGGCTGTTCTACACAGAGGTTAGACTGTGCGACGACCCATCATTTAAGTGTAAGGTACAAAGCAACATTTTCAATGGAACACATGTTATAGATAATCTCCCGGAGAAGTAGTAATGATTATTCTTGGTGTTATTAAAAGAAGTATGGACCTGCTTGGGCTCCTCAATGGGGTTTCTGGCAGCCATCAATAGCTTGGAAGTCAATTTTGACAACAGAAAGATTTGTTCAGAAACAGTTCTTCAGTAGATTCCCAAACTCTAAAGGGTAATGGTTGAGCACCTACTTAGGACATGTGGAGCCTGGAATTCTATTCTCAGTATATTTGTACACATGAACATCCTAAAATAGAAAAAGATACAACTTAAGAAGTAACAATATCTTCCCTTACTCTTGTTATGTATACTCCAGCACCTGAAAATGCACAGCAAGCAATAGTATATGTTCTATTGTGGCAGCTTATTTAGTATAGAAAAGCCCCTCTTTGAACTTACCATCCAGCTATCTGATTCAAGTAAACTGTAACATTTGCATATCTGTTCGTTTTGTTGAAGATCACTAGTGTTCGATGATAAAGGTAAGGTTAGGATTAAAATGGAAAGGTTCTCACAAAACCACAGAACTGGTTTCTGGTGGTGCATGCATGCAAACCCAGCACGTGGAACACTGAACCAGGGAATCATGATTTCAAGTCCAGTCTGAGCTACATGTATGTGTTTGTGGAGCAAGAAATTCTTTGATGCTCACAGAATACATAAAATACACTGTAAAGGTCCTTGATTCCTAGGGATATATGGAAACAAATGTGTGAAAAACAAGGAGTGGCCAGGGAGTTTGCAAACGCTGGAAGGTGGGGTGAGAGTTTATACCATTACGCTGATTCTTTGTTTCCCAGGTATGACTCACCTGGTGCTTCCAAGGTCACAGAGCTGTGGTGTGGTGGCAGAAGGGATCCTGTAGGAAGCCAAGAGCAAAAGGAACCAGAAAGCTTAAATCCCACCTCAGCTCAACACTAACATTGGTCTTATTACATAAGATTAAACAATATTCATTGTTCAGCAGTATGGGAAATAATAGAGATGTGTGTCTCTCTGCTAAAACCAGTACAGCAACAGAAAGCAATATATTCATTTGAATCTTTTCATGGGTCTCAGTTCTATAGGAGTTACATACAATAGCTGAACAGCTTCGGCTCCCACTCTATGTGTTATCAATACTTAGGACTGAAATGGAAAACAAGCAGAAGTCTTTGTTCACTGGGTGTTTTGCTCTTGACAAAGGGCTATTCTCATGCACCAAAGGCATGCTGAGCTTTAAAATCTAATGCAGTGGCCTCACTGCTTTAAGGATCGAGTACGGCATCTCTTATACCCTCATCATATAAACTGAAGAGGTGGATATTCTAGTCTCCAGTTTAGAAAGAAGCAGGCCCAAGTTTCCCAGTACATGTGACTTCAAAAGTTCTCATAGAACTGGGTACAGTGGTGCATGCATGCAATCCCAGTATGTGGGAGACTGAACTAGGGAATCTTGAATTCAAATCCAGCCTGAGCTACAAGGAGACTTTGCCTCAAAAACCAAATAGGAATGGGGGAACCAGTGGAGATTGTTCATCAGGGAAACACAGTAGCTTTGCAAGCCCTGGGACACAAGTTTGATCTTGTTATGTTAAAAACCAGGTATGACCGAGGGCATCTTTAGTGTCAGCAGTCCTAAAATGATCTAACAGGCAGAGAAGGGGAGAATCCTGGAGAAGCTCAGGCTAGAGGGCCAACCATCCTGGAAAACATAGCCCAACTGCAGAAGCAAGGGACCCTGACTTCAAGTGGAAGGTAAGAGTAGAGATATTTTTTGTGTTCTGACCTCCACACATGCTGTTCCCATGTTCTCTCTCTCTCTCTCTCTCTCTCTCTCTCTCTCTCTCTCTCTCTCTCACACACACACACACACACACACACACACACACACACACACCTCCACATACAGAGAAAACACACTTTTCAAAAAGTTGAAATGTGTTTTTATGGTTAGTAGCTTTGGGAGCTGCCACTGGAATCCAGAACTCTTTGCTTCTAAAGTTCATTCATCTTTGCTCTCAACACCTACACAAGATTCTTACATCTCCATGCCTCAATCCCTTGCATGTGAGTCTTTGTTGCTATAAATGTCCCCATCATCATAAAAACAGTAAGGAGAGGGCAGGTGCCACTGCAACCGCATGCTGGGAGTGGACACAGGAAAAAAAAAAGCTTAAAAGCAAGGGGGATATTTTACCAAGAAAACAATCCATCCAGTTTGTGTGCGAGTGAAGGTCTGTCTGCTCTGAGCCCAACAAGGACCTTTTCTATATTTATTTTGTATTTATTTTGTACTGTCACTTTTACTACTTTCTTTAGGCAGAGGAAGGAGATCGTGGCCTCTAGATGCTTTTTCCTTTGTTACAGACCCAAAGGCCAACTGTCATCTAAAGTTTATTCCATCTTTGAACTCCAGCTACCTCTGTCCTTCAGAATGGCCGCTCAGGATATGATAATTGTACTGATGGTTTAAACTAGAAATGCACCTTATCGGCTCATGCATTTGAATACTTGGTGCACCGTCGGTTGGTCATGTGTTGTTTGGGACATGTAGGAGGTGCAGCCTTGCTGAAGGAAATATGTCAGCAGAGGCTTTGCGAGTTTAAAGCAAAGCCCTCCCGTCCACGACCTCTGCTTCTCGGCTGTAGTTGAGGACATAAGCACTCAGCTTCCTCCTCTGGCAGCCATATTTGCTGCTTACAGCCATGTTTCCCTTCCATAATGGCCTCTTATCTGCACGGAATCAGAAGCCAAAACTAGCTCATTCTTTTAGGTCACTTTTAGCCATGGTGTTTTATCACAGTCATAGAAAAGTAACCAATACAATAAATATGTTGTTCCCTGAGTTCTAGGGACAAGGACAAGTGAGTATTCACACTACAGTGGCTGCCACCAAAGTTGAGTAGTGTCTAGTCATGTATCTATCACAGCTGAATCCTCTTCTGCCCGAAACACCTACTTCCCCTATGAGAGAAGAACCTCGTAGTGGGCTGATGATCAAAACTGTGACTGATCCCATGTGAGGACAAAGATTATCTCCATGATGAATATGTTCAACAGAGGGAACGCTATAGCCCAGGAAAATAAACACAGACAGATTTTCAAAGTGAATTACAGCAAGACTAATCTTTCTGCCATTAGTTCTCCAGGATACTTAGTTGAGATGAGGAGGCTGATGCAAGAATGGAAAATGTTTGCTGCCTAAGAAGAGGAAACAGCTCTAGCAGTACTGACAATGCCAGTGGATCTCTAGGTTCTGTTTGTAAGTTAACCAACATAGCTCCTGAATTCATGGACCAAATCTAGAAGGTGCTTGAAAATGTTTCCTGTGTCACAAAGAGTCAAATTTCAATAATAATCTGAAACCTGCTAAATTAAGATGTTGTGTACAGCTCAGGCCCTGGGTCTATAGCATATGAGCTGAAATCCTTAAATAGATATTTCCCTATGACTGGTCATAAAAGTTGACAGAGTAGAAGCGAGTAGCCAAAGGGAATGAAGTATACGTCAAAGTCCTTACTGAAATAACATAGTGCTTGTGAGCTGGGAGATGGAGGGTAGACATGATCTCAGGGTGTCAAGCATGCCAGGCGCTTTGGCAGGTACCTAGAAACAAGTTTTTCTACTTAATCTATGCAACAATCCCTTGTGCATATTCCATCACACAGAAGCAGAAGCAGAGCATTCAAACACGCCCAGGGATACACTTCTAAGAAGGAAATTGAACTCTGATTTTCTACCTCAAACAACGCACTACCTCATGTGACCATTATCTGGGGGAAAGACTACATGCCCTTTGCAAGGCTTTAAATTAAAAGGATACATGATAAGACATGAAAGCTTAATCATGCAGGTGACCCTGTGTTAAAAAATAAGAAAAGAAGAAAGAAAGAAGGAACGGAAGAAAAAGGCAACTTTTCTGTTTTAGCATCATCGTAACATCAACATCAAGCGACTTATAGATCAAAAGCAGGAAAAGGCAGCAGCTTTTGAAAAGAGAGGCTTGTGATTTGTCGACATTTGACTAGTCATTTGGGAGCAGCCGATTTTTCCCTCATGTGCAGAAGAATCATATCTGGGATTTAAAAGGGGTTGTGTTAGTTGTAGAAGAGATGTCATCAAAACACTTGGTGATTTAAATTTTAATGACAAGAGCAGAATCTGCCTTAATAAGGTTTCCCTTTCGTTTCCCTGAGTAGCTCTTTCCATAAGCATAGTGTTCTGCCCACGTCCCTGAGTGAGTGAGCTCCCGGTCCGGAGGATACGTCTTTTTAATTAACACACGGCGGAAGCAGATGGAGCTCATGTAGGTGACATTGCCTGCTGGAGACAATTCCTGTTAACATTGTATGACTTGGTACCAAGGCGACAGCTCGGAGGATCTGTCCAATTATTTTCCTGTGATCTTTACCTACTTCAGTCCCCCATAGCCTTTCTATGAAAGTTGAAAGGGGGAAGACAAATATAAGACCCTCAAAGAGGGGTTAGTCTTATGGAACTATTAGCCATCACAAGCTCCAGAATACTAACCACTCTTTCATTCATTCACTCATGCATGCATTCATTCATGAGTTGAAAAATACTTCTAGAAGTCAAGGCCCCTGAGGTGTTAAGCTATATACACATAGCTCTTTACCCAAAGAAATGCTGGCTTTGAGTGAGAGAAAAGAACCATGAAGGACCTCAGAGCCTAGGCAAAGCTCAAGCAAGGAAGCACAGACCAGATCAGCATTGCCTCTATTCCTGAGGAGCTCGTACATCTCTGCAAAGATGTACCAGGAAAGTCACTACTATTCAAGAAATGAAAATAATTCTGTCTGTACCTTCCATGATTTTATACTGAGTATTTGTAGAGAAAAGTTTAAAAACTTATCCAGAAGTAGGAACAGTCTTGTGTCACTTTCTCTTATAGGTATAACTTCTGAACCATAGAGTATGTTGTGTGCTCAGAATGAATAGCTTCAGTGATGTTCTCCAACACATTATACAAGTCAGAAGAAAGTATGGGGATAATGGTGTGGAAGCCATTGGTGTTGCACCTAGCATCATCATCATCATCATCATCATCATCATCATCATCATCATCCAAAGACAAGGTATTCCTGAATACCGAGTCTCATGAGTACTGTGGCATGTGGGCTTCTGCTACACACACACACACCCTCCCTTAGGTAGCACAGTTTTGTACACATGTATTGCCAAGGATGAAGGTGATTACATGCTAAGTACCAAATAAGATGCAAATAAGAAGCAAAAGGCCAACATACAGAGAGAGGGTCAGAGAGAGGGTCTGAACCCTGGCCACAGTAAGCAGGATATAAAGGAAGCTTGAGGAGAGGAAAAACATCCCAGACAGCTTCCACCTTCTGTTCCAGCTTCTTGAAGTTTTTCCACCCATGACCCCATGTTGCCTGAGAAATTTTTATGACACCCTAGATATATAGGCTTATGAAGTTAGTAGTATGTAAGTCAAACATTTATATGAAGTTAGTAGTATGTAAGTCAAACATTTATTGATTAAAAAATAATAAGGAAATTTCCTTAGAAACAATTCTTTGAATACATGAGATTTTACCATGTATGAAAGATGAAAGCAAACTAATGCATTTATTATTTTCTATGTTAACATGAAGAGTTAAGTCAGTTAAATATTTAATATTGTAGGGCACAGAGTCCTTTTGATGCTTTTCTAAGTTGATCAATATTTGTATTTTATAACCATCAGTGTTGAGAAAGTTGCTTTGCTTAAGCACTTACGTGTGTCCCACAGACCAGGAGAAGTATATTTAGGGTCATTTCAGCAATCGTTGGAATCATCCTAATCCAGAGCCAAAATTAGATGGCAGATTTTTATGAAACTCAGACTAGTGATTCAAATAGTAATTTTCAAAACCCAGCATTATAAGACAATGGAGTCCAATGAAATGTTAATTTGATCTCTACATGCTAGGGAATGACCATTGGAAGCTAAAGTCTGTGTGATTCGTAATTTAACGGTTGTGTTTCTGTTACAGCAGAAAGCCCTGTGCATGCGTTGAAATCTCTGCCATTCATAACATATGACAGTCTTGACTCTGAACCAAGATCTTCCAGGCAGTGTTCACTGGCATTCCATAGCTGTAGTATGGGGGCACTCACAACTCCAAGTATAGACCCTGTGAGCTCCAGCATCAAGACTTCAGAAAACTCAGGCTGCAGCATCGAGGAGGGCTGTGGGTACACCTTCGATGCATTATATATTTGGTTTGGAATTCGTTCTTGGTGATGGTCTGACCAGAAACATTTTACTGTGGCCACAGCTTTTACAACCCTCACACTCAGTTGCATGATGTTCCCTCTCATATATTAGGACCCACAGTTTAAGCACGGGTGCTCTGTTAGCAACATGGCATGGAAAAATAAGAGACTCGCCGTATGCAGTGAATGCTTGTACATACTGAGTTTGAGTGAAAATGTAATAGATAATCACTATTTGCTGAGTAAGAGTATTGGTTTTACGATTGCCTATTGCTGGCTTGCATGATTCATTGGTAGGTGGTGAAACATAAGTGCAAAGCCCAAGCAATAGACAAGAGAACATAGACATAGTTCTGTCACACATTCTGCTTTGGTATACCTGTCTCCTCTGTAGGATCTAATCTGAAAATTTAACAGAAGGGTTAAAAATAGTGTACGAATAGTGGAAAGAGATGGGCTGGTGTGTGTGTCTGTCTCTGTCTCTGTCTCTGTCCCTGTCCCTGTCCCTAGTGGCTATAATGGTTCATTGTCTCAAGCTGGCTCCGGCAAAATGCTAATGTTGCCCAGCTCACCTCTTGCTTTTCTTTAGAGGAGAGTCACCATTGGGGAACATCAGTCCACTGTCCTTCAGAGGAATAACCTGAGCTAACACTCCTTGAAACAGGGAGCTGCCAATGAGACTAACCTACAGATATGCAGGGAATCATCCAATAAAAGAAAAGCAAATCCATGATATTTTAATGATAATCAAGGATAATAAAGGCACAGGCTCGAAAAGTTCATCCGTAAGAGCGATGCACACAGGAAGAAAGTTAGTAAAAATAAGCAACAAGCAAGAAAGCAAAAGCCAATTCATTACCACAGAGGGAAATAAAGGAAATGGACCAAAGGCATAGAGGTGCAAACATGCTGGTTATCATTGGGCAGAACGCACACCAAATGAAACTGGCATCTCACAATCAGCATACAAGGCGATGGATGAGATGCTGGTACTGATTATTCATTTTGTTGGAAAGAATGTGATAAATAACGCAACAGTGCTGGGTGGCCTTGACACAGCATGTGTTTAATGATGACTTGAGTTATCTGAGTCAGAATGGCTCCGACCTTGGGTTTCGGAGGTGTTTAAGAAAATAGTTGTAACAAGTGGGATTTCTGGACCATTTGTCTTTTGTTCAAACAAAAGTGAATTTGAGGTCTATTGGCCAATTCCATCCTGCAAGTGGACCACATGTTCCTGGCTTTTGACCTGAAAGTGGTTTTACTCAAAGACTTGCAGCACTTCCTTCCTGAAAGATTTCAGCAGTGTAGTAAGAGCTTCCAGAGGAAACTACTTTGCAGATCAGAAATAACATAATAGTCTAAGCTTAGCCCCTGAATTTTCAAGGAAATTATGTTGTCAAAAGTAACTTCGAGTAAATGACATCTGCTACTGATCTTCAGAAAGGGGAGGGCTATTCATGTATAAATAAACGTAACGAGAAGGAAATTCACAACTAAAGAAGTGACTGTGGTGTGCCTTGGGTAACACCTGCCACACTTCCTTGTTCAGTTGGTTTCTTGATTAAGAAATAGGTATCTCCTATACCATAATAATAGTGATTGATGGCCAATTATAGACTATTGGCTGTATTCTGGATCCAGTTCTCTATTTACCTTATCTCTAAGACTCCAACAGTCCTCTTGCCTTGCACTGTGTCTGTTTTAGAGATGGGAAAAGTCAGCTGAAAATGGGTTAAGAAAACACATGGGTCCAGACGTGAATGAAGTGTTTACTTACAGGTTCCATTCCGTACAGGGACAGACACCAGCGTTCAAAGCAGCCCTCAGGCAAGTGCCCACTATTTGTGGCTAGGCCATCCACAGATCCCTTCAAAAACAGTGGCTCCCTGGTTGTGTGACTGTTTCAAGTCTCCAAGGAAATTCACAATAAAACAAGTCTGAGGTGCCTTAGGTAACGCCTTCCATACTTCCTTGTACAATTGTCTAACAATCAGATTCTGCCCACACTAATAATGAACACACACAAATCCTTAAGAGCAATCACTGTTCCGCAATGCCTCATGCTGGAAGCTCGGTGTCCGGGTCATGGTTATTAATACTGAATCATCAGAAGCTGTGGGCAGGCCTCTCTCCCTTCTTAAGCCCTGTCAATCTCTCTGTAAGGTAAAGAAAGCAACTGTCTCTGGCTTCATAGTTTACTTCTACTACACTTAACCCCACTGGAATAGGAAGGTCCTCGCAGATTGGAGAAGCCTAAAGATGGGACACGTTCTTTGAGAAATAAAAGCTTCGTGCAGAAAGACTAGAGTCAACTGTTAGTTTACCTCTCCTAACATCTAAGCGATATTATCAGGATTGACGTGAGAAAGTAGGACTTTCCCAAGTAGGTCTGTTATCCAACAAACCATCTCCTAGCTCCTGGATTCTACTGTCCTATGTCTAGATATGGTGACAAATGCTTAAATGTGGAACACTGTAAGTCAATGGTTTCAATTAGCCATCAATAATATCTACCCTCTATCAATTATTCTCCTTAATTTACATTGAGTTATGACAGGTAGACAGAGACAGAGAGAAAGACAGAGAGAGAGAGAGAGAGCATAATATTGAGTGGGAACATCTGAGAGGAGTTTTGTGAAGAGGGTATATGATCAAAATACCTTGTATAAAATTCTCTGAGAATTAATAAAGACAATTTTTCAAAAATGAATGATTTTTGCCCAGAAGGCAATCTTGCCATGAAGAATTTGACTTGGTAAATGGAAAGCTTCACAAACTCATGGAAGTCTCATCACAAGAGAGCTTGCTAGGGATTTTGGCCTTATAAACCCATGAGCTATTATACAGTGTATCGTACAGCACAAGCAAAGGTGAGGAGGACTGGATTCTTCGAATTCCTGGCTGCAAGAGATCTGCTGTATGGCATCTCGTCACTGGCATACCTATGCCGTTTTCTTTTCTCACCAACACAAACAGAAAAGTGAGATTTGAATGAGGTGCTTGGTTTGAGGGAGTTAATTGATCATGCCAGTAAGTGGCATTAACTATCCTACACAACTGGAGCCTAGTCTTACACAACCAGAAAAAAGTGTGGTAATGCGAAACTTAAGAAATCCAAGGAACAGAGCTCAGCATAGCTGAAACCTGCAAGGCTCTCATGAGTGTGCTTTGTCATGACAAAGGACACATTTTGGAGGATCAATCCTTAGCATAATGGATTTTCATTTATTATTTGTGGATTTCAGGGATTTTTTTAAAGGTTAACTGATGGTATCTTTGACTCAGGGGGTCTCCATTTAAGGAACAATTGTAGAGTTTATATGACAGTTTGCTTCCTTGCATGGATTATATAAGGGATGTAGGGTTTGAACTGGAGTTTCCAAGGATCTCCCATGGACATTATGGATTATGATTCAATCTACCATTCAGTGAGAATGCCTCCATGACTGTTCAGCCCAAAGTACCTCCTGAAAGGACACACGGTTCCCAGCTTTCTCCTATTCGTTGTCTCTTTTCATTTACAGATATTTGGAGAATCCTCATTAAAATTAGTTAGAGTGAAATAGAAAAGACCCTGCCGTAAAATAAATTTAGTTAAATGCACTTTGCTGGATTGCCTCGTTCGCATGATGCACAGGCCTCGTTTTCTTCTCTGTGTGCCTCCTCTGTGCATTCGGCGGTTCCCGCCCGTGAGTGCAGGATGGCATGTCTCCGATGGTGCCCTCTCTATTCTTAAGCATTAAAAATAAACACGTGCCATCTGTCTCATATCTAGAAAGCAATTTGAAATGGCGACTTCTGTTTACTTAAGGTTACAAGATTTAAAGCTTTAGTGACTCTTAATTGTGAAGACACTCTGTCTCTATTTCAGAGAGTAGCAGCACATTTAGGTGAATACTGTAAACTGAACAGAATACAGAGAAATTGGGCAAGGCAGAGAACTGGGTGGGGTGATGCTCAAAAAAAAAAAAAAAAAAAAAAAAGATCCTTGCTATGGACTGTTCTGGGTCAGAACAGTAAAACTGGTGTTCTGGAGTGCAGCACCTCAATCAAGTGGCACACTATCTTGAAGCCTCAGTTTTCCTCATTTGGGAAATGGACATATCATTTATTGCACAGGGTACCACATATATGCCTGTATATAAATGCATAGAGAATGTATGTATGGATATATTTCTTCCCAAAATCTGGTAAGAAGGTGGGAAATATCATCTTTGTCATCATCAAATTTCAAAATGATAATTAATAATAATCCAGCTGGCAAAGGAGGTCATTAAAAAACAAAATAGCTCAGAGGCTGAAGAAAGGGCTCGTTCATTAAGAGCAGACATGAAGAAGAGAGTTCAGATCACAGCACCCAGGCAAATAGTTCCACCCCAGCTCTGAAGTGGGTGGAGGTGGAGACAGGATATGCTGATTCTAACCTAGCCAAGAAGAAAGACACCAGCCTTGGGTTCAGGAGAGAGCACCTCAAATAAATAGGGTGACTCTGATGGAGGACAGCTGATACCCTCTCTAAACAACACACACACACACACACACACACACACACACACACAAATAAATAAATAAATACAATAAGCAAATATTAAGAAATAGTTCCTGGAAATATACCACATACATTAAAAAGGAGTTGCATATGGAAGCTGTCTTCGTTATGGTAATTAAAACACATAAGAAAGAGACTTTAATCACTTCCATTGCCCTCAGTACAAAGGTCTTATTAGATAAGAAACAGAACTGGGGGTTTGAGGGGAACTGGGGAGATTTTGGGTTCCTTTATAGGCACAATAGCACCTTTCAAAGGAGGTTAGTTTTTTTTAAAAAAACTTAAATAAAATTATATGTTGTCAAGCATCAAATGCCAGAGCAAGTTAACTTTAATTAAAGGAGTAATGGGCAGTTTGAGAACATTCTGTTTTCCATTTTCAGAGCAATTTTCTCCAACAATACTTTCTCCTGTAGCAGAAGAGAAACTTCCTAGGTCTGGGCCAAGAGTTCTGAGGATGGTGAACGTGTAATTTGAAGTCCACCCTACACTCACAGACCGCAGAATGGTAGTGCTATAGAAAAATCTAGATTCACGTGACCTAGCCCGGACTATTTTAGCAAGGGGTAAGCGGAGGGAGGGAGGCCCATTGTTGCAGAGCAAAGTGTCCACACAGTACACCGCTTGTTAGAGCGAAAGTGTTCCCTTCCTTTTAGCTAGGTTTCAAAAAATGTGTTAAGCAGACTGAAAATGCTTTATACGTCTATAAATATCCTAAGACTGCGGCTGATTCCCTGCACAGCGGTTCTCCAAACAGCCTTATTTGAGCATAACTTAGCTGTGCAGCAGACTTTGCATGACAACACGGTCCGGTCTTAACAGTAGCTGAGAGAGAATGCATTATCGAGACTTTATTTAGACTGTACAGTCAAAGTAATCCAACTGTTAGTCACCCTGACATGTGATTCAGAATGCCACACACCCATGAATTCTGGCAAAAAAAAAAAAAAAAAAAAAAAAAAAAAAAAAGTCACCAGCTCTTAATGACCTAGCATACCAGAAATCCAAGTTTCGGATATTCAAAATAAATAAATAAATAAAACAAAACAAAACCCTGAAACTGCTAATCTGGGTACACATTTAAATTTTCCTCCCTAATTGTAAAATATATAAAATAAGAAAAAATCCCATAAATTCTACATATATAGCAAACGAAGACCTACTCTTAAGTAAATGACTATTTCACACCCAAAATGGAGACCACCCTTTTTGGGGATCAAAGGACAAAGCACTAAAGAAGCCCCACAGAAACTTATTTTACCCTGTGACTACTGATTGGCTTATGAAATCTGAAAATAGTAATAAGAGAGGCAATCTTGACTTTCTGATGTTTCTTTTACGGAACTACCCGGGGCACTCTGGGAATAGGAAACTGGCTGGAGGGTCCATTGGGCCGGCTCTCTGGCCTGAGTTCCCTTTATCATCTGCTTGCTGTCACTTCTATCCTTCCCAAATAGGAGCCACCCAGGTGTGACACCAGCTCCATCCAGAAAGACTGGCCCGGCTCTACCAGCTAAGTGACCAAACTGCTGGATTTCAGAAGCGAACCGGTCGAGCAGTTAGCTACGGTGCTGGAGCCTCCCTTCTCAGCACTGTAATAGTCTCCAGGGCTTGAGTGACAGGAAGAAAAAAAAATGCAACAAGTTTCTTCCTATTGTGCCCGTCCCACCCACCCCCCAGTCCCCCCCCAAAAGCCCAGGGCTGTTTTTGCCAGGCTTTGGAACACATTCAGTACATTTGAGGGGAGGGGGGCGGGGGGGGGAGGGGGAAGCAATGTCAAAAGCCTCCCTCTAGCTCCAGAGACAGCTGTGGTAAGTAGGAAGAGGAGGAAGGCAGGGACTGAGCTAGGCAAGCGGCCCTCAGAATTACACAATGGTGATTTCCCGGGAGGAAGCAGGCTGAGTAACACAGCAGGAATTTGTTAACAACCCCCTCCCCCCCCCACTGCACCCCAGAAAAACAATCAGGCTCCAGATGCTGATAAGAATTCTTTTTATGTTATTCGAATAAAAAATACATTCATACAGAAATATAACAATCTCGCAAAAAACAATTTCAAATAAAATCTTGTAAAACAAAATTTTACAAAAATCTTACAAAGATTCTTTAGATAACAGGGTGCTTCAAAAAAAAAAAGAAATAAAGAAATTTCACTAATAGAAATTTTTTAAATTTCAAGCAAAAGTTTCTGCTTGATTGAGGCTCAGTTATCACCTGAACAGAATGTACTTATTATTAAAATTACAGGCATTGACATATACGGCACCCAGCCCCACCCAGTCGAACAACATCTATGTGTTTCATCAGTGAGACAAGCCAGCACAAGCCTTCCTTCTCTTCTGTTTACCTTCTTACTTAATGGAATTGTTATGGATAAGCACACAGCAGGGCCAAAAAAGGAGTTTTCCAAAACCCAGCAAATCAAGTGCTAGGATTTTGAATTGCCAAACAAAAGTGCATTTTCCCCTTGAGCGAAATGAAATCAGTTCTGTAGAGAAATGTATTCATCAGGCCAGATCCAACAAAACTAAACAAAAAAAGAATAGTTAAGGGAGCTTTAATCATTGCTCATTTCCAGGAAGAGCAAACGAAATACCAGGCCAGCCAGACTCATTCTCATATATGTAAAGATCCACACCCAAAAGGCCAAGCAGCTGGATGAAATATCAGAAATATCAGCTGTCTATTCTGTGGTATGCCAAATTCCGGGAAAGTTCTCCTTGAAAAGCTGGAAGAATCTACATGCTGGAAAAAAATAGTTTCATCTGCATAAAAAGTATTCTAAAAAACAACCCCTGTGGTCAGCTTACTCTTAGGCTAGATCTTCTAGTAAGGCCGAAAGTAAAACCAGGACCTTTGTGTGTCTGAGTCCAGCTGGTTGGCCAGTATTTTGTTCATGTCCCTTCTGAATGGCCAAAGGTCCCCTATTCCAGACCTGCCAGTAATGACACGCACAATCAGCAGTCTGGAACAGACTCAATGCCAACAATGTCCCCAGCAAATTATTAAATTAAAGATAAAGCCTCTATAAAAGTTAGGTTATAGTTTTCAATTTCTTTTAACCTCCTTTATGGCCATTTTGAAATACTTCTTCACAGGCTGTAGAATTTTCTAGCTAAACATTCTAGTTTCTTCTTAAAAAAATATTTATATATTATCTATATATAATATATATATACACACATACATACACATACTATACACACAAATATACATACACAAAAAATTTCATCCACTTTTTTTCCAAAAAAAAAAAAAAAAAAAAAAAAAGCAGTATACTTTCAGTATTTTACCAACAGATAGCTAGACAGGTACTCAAAACTTGTGCCTTTTGAGCAAGATATTGACATTGTTTTTTCTTGTTTGTTTAATACTTCTGTATCTTTACTATGTGTGACAATGTTACATAATAAATACAGCCGCTGTGTGTGTGTGTGTGTGTGTGTGTGTGTGTGTGATCTGTACAGTTGTGCAAGGTCTCTTACAAGAGTCTCATGGTAGCAGAATTAGTTCTCAATTGTCATGTCTATTTTTTTCCCCATTTTAACACTGACAGTCAAGTTGTTGGAAATGAACACATGTTGACATGTCAAGGACTTTTCACCCGTTCATTCGTCACTGCGGGGGATCTTAGAGAGGTGTTCTCTTTGTTGTCGTTGTTCTTTGCTTTGTCCATATCATACATCGATACAGTACAACGCCAGGTGAAAATAGAGCCTTAATTAAGCATGCGTCACCCATTCCCCTGTATTGGACCCCACAGAAGGGCCAGTTGCATAAGGCACCATTATGAAGGTCAACAGTGCATTAACAGCTAGAAAACCAGAAATAGTCCTCAAGGCATAAATAAGAGACGTAGCTGCATGAGAAAAAACGGTTTCTAAGCTTAGTGGTTTGATCCACCCGACTGAGAAAAAAAAAAAAAAGTTTGTGTTCTTAGCCTAATGTGACATTAGACCGGTAATTTCCAGGTCCCCAGCATTTAGACATTTGACATGTGTCCAATTTCTCCAAAGGGTACCTTAAGATTCTCCAAAAAAAAAAAAAAAAAAGTAAATTCAAACTCCGAGTCGTTGAAAATACAACCCTACATTGCACAAGTTCATTTTGCACGGGGAGTGTTAAAAAATAGAGGGATCCGGGGGTCGTGTCTTGCCAGGCCTAAATGGCTTCAGGAATCATTATTCTACACAAATTAGATCTTAGAGCTGCTTATTAATTGGGATCAAGATTGGAGACCCGATTTAAAAATGTTAAACGTTTATAGCTCCCCCAGACCATGCACGACTTGTTTTGTATTATAAGGGAAAATGACCACTGTTATTTGTAAATACAGCTTATACAATGGGTTACAAATGAGCCCCGTGTAGCCAGTAAACCAGGCTACTTGACACACTGCACATTCTATAGCTGCACCAGACACAAGGAAGTCCTTTCACACAGGAAAGGGGGACAGGGGCTCCCCCTTCCCTTAACACTCACCACAATGGGGTCCTGAGTTCCCGCTCCCACCCTCCAGGTTTTTCCATTTTTTTTTTTATTTTAACATTTTTTTTTATTTTTTATTTTATTTTTTTTGTTATTTTTGTTTATTTTTTTTCTAAGGTGCAGACACCCGTCAGGAAATGATTGGTGGTCACCTCACCCCTTGGTATACATACTCCTCACACACAAAACATTCAATCTGCTTTTTTTTTTTTCGGTCTCTTGCAGTTATTTGATACCACAAGGGGGAGAAAAAAAAAAGTTTGCCTCACCATACAGTCAGTAATAGATCCTCAGCATACAATCATCCCACCCATGAACATTCTCAGTGCGCATGCTCTCCGCAAAAAAGCTTAGAGCCTCTCAGAAGGTTAGGAACCAGTGGTGAGTCCGGGGGTCACCCAAACACCATGCACCGGGGGTGCTATGCCGCTTCTGACAAGACTTTTGTAGCCCTCAAAAGACCTTCCAAAGAGAGGCCCCTGGAGGTAACTGGGTAGGAAGCAAAATGGCATGCTGGTACAGGCATCCCTCCTTCCATGGCCGCCTCTTAGCCTGGAAGCCTCTTTTAGCCTACAGGGTTGGTTCCTCTGCCCCTCAGAGATGCCTCTTCATGTGCAGGGCCAGGTGGTCAGACCTGGAGAAACACCTGCAGGGGCAAAGCAGAAACAAAGAGGTGAGTTTGGTCTCCTGGACTGTGGGGCACACCAGATACCACAGTCCCTGTACAAGTTCCCCTGAGTCTTTGCCAATACTTTTAGGGACAGGGAACCCCAAGGCAAAGGTATAAATATCCAAGAAGTCTAAGTCCCATGGAGGGTCTAAAGGGGCTCATCTCTCAGTTTTTGAATTTGAACACTGTTAAGAGGCCATTCCGAGAGCCTTCCCCTAGACAGTTTTCTTGTAGAAATCTAGCACACTGCTTCCTAGGAGAGACAATCAAGGTAGCAGCAGAGACTTTCGCAAAAGCCCCAGACTTAGAAGAAATGGCAGCAAGTAATGGGAGATGATTGGCCTTCTTTCCCAGGTCTATTCCACACACCGACTCTGCTGTGGTCCTTGCTCCTTCCCATGATCCCACACTTCTTTTTCCTGCAAAGCCTTCACTGACGTACCTGTCACAGTGAGAGCATTTAAAAGGCTTGGCACCGGTATGCTTTCGGAAGTGTCTGGTCAACTCATCACTTCTTGCAAAACGCCACTCACAACCTTCCCATGAGCATCTGTAAGGCTTTTCTCCTGGGAAAAGAACACATGGCAAAGGCACCATGACTTCACTGACAGGATGCAGGGAGGGAGATAACAACATATACTGTGGGGTCCCCGCAGCCTACAGACCTCACCACATGCGTTAATGGCAGGACGGTACCTTTGGCAAGCTAAAGGTCACAAGCATAGGCCTCTTCTACCCTAGCCTGAAGAGCTTACTCATGCTGTTTATTCCAGGGATTTAGGTTTGACAAAGTCATGCTACCAGAATCAAAGTTACCTCATAACAATGACAATTACTCAGACTGATGACATATTTGCAGGGTGAAGTGTCAGCCCATAGGACTCACAGCCTTGCTGAGGGAGGAGAGATTGATTGCTTTCTCCATGGAGACGGCCCCCTCTAGCACTATCTGATTCCTTACTCATTTCCCTGTGGAATGAGTCGTCTACATTTCTACAAAACTGAAATCATGAGTTTCTGAGAAACCTCATTCAGAGGGCTTTTGGATCAGTTTCTAGATGGCAATCAAATGACCAAACTGACATCACTGCTCAGCTAAATTATAAGTGTGGGACAGAATAAAATGCTACCCGTGAGTGAAAAGTGATGCTCAAATCAACGAAAAGCAAAGACTGTCTTGTTTGGGGAGCACTCATATCCTCTCCTGGCTCTGGGCCTCTGCAGGGCCCTGACCTCATCTCTCAAGAATCTGACAACCCTCTTGGTAAGATACGAGTTTACAATTACTTATCCTGTTAGCCTTCCCCTCCTATCCGGTATGTTGTGCTCGGCAGTTTCAAACAAACAGAATTCAATCTAAGTAGTGGCCCTGCGCTGAGAAGGCCCTTGTTCTAAGTGGCCGGGTGACACAGAGTATTCACAGTAAATGCCCACTGGCTAAGACTATGGCTCACACTAAGGCCTCAAAACATCACCATCAACATCAGCAAACTCCAGGCTGCCCAAGGACCCTCTGTGCTGAGGCTGCACTTACATGACAAAGAGGTGCAACCCAACAGGACCCGAAGCATGGACAATGGGAAGTGAGCACCCAGTGGGTGAAAGTTTGGGTGTTCATGGAGAGTGTGATCTGGCCTCTTGTTTAATCTGAAAGCATGAACCATTCATCTGATTCAAATGTCCAGTCTTTTAAGATTCTACTCTGAACTCCAAAAAAGACCCAATTCCTTGGAGACAAGAATTTAGGAAGTGAGGATTTCCGTGCTTGTGACCACATCCTGGGGAGACCCAGCTCCCTCCCAGTGCCGATTCCATTCACAGGCGCCTACCAGCAGCTGACCGCCCAGGCCCCCGAGAGGGGACTGACCTGTGTGAGTGCGCTGATGTGCTTTCAAGTGGGAGCTTTTAGTGTAAACTTTCCTGCAGCCGTTAAAGTGGCACCGATGGACCCTCCTCCTGCCGTCTGGGGAGGCGTCACCACTACCCTTGTCGCCAGACTTCCCAGAGGTCCCACTTCGAACCTTCCCAGGTGAGGGCAGGTCTCCTGGGCCACAGCCCCATAGTTGAGAAGATTCCCTGTTCACTTCTGGAGAAGAAGGAGGTGTGGAAATGACAGAGGAACTCAGATTTCCTGAACTGACTAAGACTTCACCAATGGGATCAGAGGTAAATTTGGTCGTGGGTGAGAGTTCCTCCGAACTGTCCGAAGACTCGCTGCTGACATCAGAGTTCAGGCTATTGGTCTCTAAATTATAATTAAAGCTGGAGCTGATCAGAGAGTCCTCTGGGGGACTAGAAGAAATCTTCAGTTCTGATTCCTCCTTCTTCTCCCGAGCTAGAATGAATTTGGTCCACAGGTCTTCCTGGCTGTCAAATTTTATCTCAGAGGCTGACACGTAGCAGGGCTCACTCTGAAGATAGCGCTCCAACTCCAGGCAGGTCTGTGCAAAAGGAACCACAAGAAGGCACGTGACTGTTACAGCTACTGAAAGTGGAACTGAAAGTACTAGGGAATAAAAAAAAGGAAAACGTGCAACAAAGGACGATTAAATTATTTCTGTGTCAGGTACTGTGGGTCAAAGTCTTCTGTAATACGAATGTATTTCCTCAGGAATGCTAGAAAAAAGCTGTTTCTAGAAATCTGAAGGAAAAGCAGAGGTGAGACCTCTCTTGGTTTCTCCAGGGTTGGACCAATGGTCACAATGGGTGATGATCACTAAGTCTGTTTTGTTGTTATAGTAACGAGTGTTGACATTTCTAATGAGGATCTTGGTAAACCACACAAAGAAAACCAGCCTTACACACATCACTCCCCTCCCACCAGCCTAACAGGTCTAACCAGATCCTCGGACATTCTCTAGAACTATGAGCATCAATGAGAGAGTCCCAGCCATTCACGAGTGTTCACACAACAGGACAGAAAGAGTGCACAGCACACAGTGAGGTCTGAAGACCCCCTTGGGGGAGACACAGCTGACAATATACAGCTGGCTGAGATCTGTCTGTGTTCACTTCATGGACATTGACAGATCTGAAAAGAAACCTCTCTCATTTTCTGTGTAGCTGGAACCTAGGATATAGATATATGTGTACACACACCACACACACACACACACACACACACACACACATACATGTATATTTTTAAATGTCATTTCCCAAGTGCAGGACTATGGATACCACCAAACTTTAATGATTTCTTCGCACTGACCAGAGGGAGACAAGAAACATCTACAACAGAAGTGAATTCTTCCAGAGTGGCTATCTGCTATTGTAAAGGATGGAAAGGGGAAATTACTCCCTGGCCCTTCTGGGAGTCCCACAATGAACAAGGACTTTATCTCCTGGCCAAGGGTACAACAGTATGAGTCATCACTCCTTTTTCTTTCACGCAATGCCAAAGGAGACTTCCTTTTGAAATTCTGACCAGCAGCCAAATAAGGACCCGGCTCAAATACACATGCAGTGTGCCACGGACAGTGTGCCCCTTCCCCAGCCCTGCAACCAGCCTTTCTAGGAGCTACACCCCACAGAGACCAGCAATCCCCTCTCCCCACCATCCCAAACTTTCTAGCCACTAGAAAAGAAAAACGGTAGAAAAGATTTTAGGATTCAATTATGTAGGCCCTGATTTTTCCCTGGCTTTGCCTGCATGCCCATATAAGGCTGTCTGAGCCTCTGTGTATTCTAGTCTACAGACAGAAATTTCGGAACTAAACTGCAACAAAAAATTGTTATCAGGGTACAGACCATCTTGAGCACAGGCTGCCAATAAAGGGCTAATGCTTACTTGACAATGTACCTCTGTCACGGTATACACACATCCGAAGCCCTCCCTGGAGATGGCTTCACACGGCAGGCACGAGCAAGCTAAGGAAGAGGGGGTGCTTGTTCTCCCTTTCCCCCCAAAATTCGATGTCTGTTACAGTGTGTACAGTATTAAGAATTGGGGGGGGGGGTGATACCTATTATTGATGTTCCAAAGAAATGGCGAGCACATTTATGAAGATCTTGTTAAACTTTAATCAACTGGCTAATTTAAAATCTCCATTATGCTGATGAGCAGTGGGGACCTGATGGACGCTCTCTGGGAGTTTAAAAGGCTCTGAAGGGGACTAGGAGCCAAGTCTGGCTCGTTGCCCAAATCCCAAAAGCCTAAAGGAAACTACTAAGATCAATTTCAATCACGTCCCGGGGAGCAGCTTCTTTGAGGAGGAAAAATGGGGAGGGGGAGAGAAAGACAGAGAGGATTGTGAACAATTAAGCCGGCATGTGGAGGTTTCAGCCAACACTTCGCTTTTCTTGCGTTTTAAAGCCTGGGAGGTTGTGAAACCGGCGGAATATATTTCATCTGCTAATTCACTTGGAGGAAAAAAAAAAAAAGCCATCTCAGAAGGGTAGGGAGACGGCCACGGAATCATGGTTTTAAAGACAATGGTAAAAGTGTTTGAGAATTTTTTTTTGCCACTCAGAGAATCCTAAGACTTAGGAGGGGGAGGGGGTGTCCCTTTTATTCTCGTTGCCCCAAATTCTAGTTCCACTAAAATGCCGGAATTCGAGATTTTTCTTGCCCAAAGTAAGACCCGAAGGAACTAGGAATGGACTCATTGTCATATGACTGACAAGTCACTTGTGTGCAAACAGCACCCCCCACACACACACACCCGCCGCGCAGTCAACAAGAAAAGCAGGTAAGAAAAACAAGGCAGACATACGTGAATGCTAAGAAATTATCCAGAAGGAAAAGAAACTGCAAAATGGCTTTGAATTCAAAAAAGAACTACCGCGTTCCGCGAGCAAAATATTAAGACTTTTAAAAATTGGACGTACAAATATCAAAACAAAACCAAAATCCTTAAATCAAATCTTTTGGCAGTCAAGGCAAGCTCGTTCATATGACAGGGTCCAGCTGTGGAGTTTGGAGCTGGTACAAGCCCCAAACTTGTGCCAACGGCTCAGGTCTGTATCCGCCAGAGGAATTTGCCCCCCACCCCCCTCAGGTGTATGGTGCTCGGAAGCTCGGAATTAGCAAAACAGAAAAAAAAAAAATGAAGAAATAAAAATGTATTGGGAAGGAGAGCTCGCCTCCACACATATGACAACTCTACTGCTCGCTCCCGAAGGCTCGCGCTACAGTGCCTTCATCATTCCGGGAAGCAGAAGGACATCTTAAGATCATCATTTTATTTTTTTAATTAGGCAAATGCTAATCATTATTAAAAAGATGCACTTCCAAGCACACACCATCTTGCCTGCTCCTCCGGGCGACTCCCTCCTCGGCGCACCGGGCAGGTGAAAAAAAAAAAAAATCCGTATTTACCTGTTGCCAATATTCCTCCAGGGACGGCAGAGCCGAGAAGTAGCCCGTTTCGTGCACAATCTGTAGTTCCTGGAAGATGCTACACATTGGGAGCACATCCATGTCGGGTTGGAAAAGACAGTCCCCGCTGTCGGGAAAACAGGGAGGTGAACGATCAGGAGTCGGAGCAGAAACTGTTCCCGGGAGCGCAGGTGAAAGTTTCATGCAAACTGGATGGCGCTGCAATCGGACGCCGGGTCCGGACCCTCCCGCAGCCCGCAGCGCGCCGAGCCCACGCAATATTTGCAAACAGCGGACTGACTGCAAGCGTAACCCCTGCAAAACTTCCCTATTCAAAGCTCCGCTGCCAGCCTCCCCCCCACTCCTCCCCCTCTTGGCTCCCCCCACTCCTCCTCCCCCCACGTGACCAGCCTGGAGCTCCGCCCCCCGCGGTACCCAATCCTGCCGCTCCTGTCCCGGGGGCTGCGCGACGATGATGTCAGCTCGCACCAATCGTCAGTGCGGACACACAGCGGCCCCGCCTGGCGTGACCGAGCCTCTCCATTAAAGGCCTTCCTATTGGTGCAATTCGAACTAGGCCTGCGCTGATTGGAAAGACGTCTCGCAGGCTATTTTTAGCAGGGTATATAAGGCGAGGGCTACGGCGCACCGAAGGAGTCGGCGCTGGGAGGTGCACAGCCTAACGTTGTACCAGTGCGGCCGGAGCGGCCGGAGCGGCCGGAGCTGGGGGAGCCTAGCCGGGGCAACCGGGCACCTGTCCCCGCCGCCCGGCTGCCCGGTTGCACCTTCTGATCCGGTCACCCGAACCGGCACCCCAAAAAACCAGGGAGCGGACATATTCCCGATCCCCCACATTCCT
The DNA here is from genome assembly GCA_964023405.1 of Apodemus agrarius. Taxonomy (NCBI): domain Eukaryota; kingdom Metazoa; phylum Chordata; class Mammalia; order Rodentia; family Muridae; genus Apodemus; species Apodemus agrarius. The sequence continues at coordinate 77,560,780 of OZ030019.1, read as the reverse complement.
CCCGCTTGGTTCCCATGTTCCCGGATTCTTCCCTGACACTCCATTCTCCTTGGTCCCCTGATTTCTCTCTTTGTCCCGAGTCCCTTCCATACTCAGAGAAGCAGAGGTGCCCCGGGGTGGGCGCCGACACGCCGACAGGACCCTGTGTGGCGATGGGACTATAAGACCGAACAGCAGGGGGACTTGGTGCTCCAGAGTCACTGTGTGGTAGTTTCTGTCTCGATCCCTATTACGGAGGATGACAGGAGCCTGAGACCAAAATACCCCCACTCCCTACGCAGGCAGAGGAGAAAACTCCAAAGCATATCGAAAGCGCCCTACCTGACCTGTGTGTCATACACTCATTTCTCAGGAACGAATTTTACCTACTCAAAGCTGGAAGTGCAGCTTTGAAGATCGGATCGCTGACCTGGTGCCACCCGCACCCCTACTTGGAGAGCTTAAAAATTCCCTTTACCTGATGCACAGTTTTAATTCAAAGGAGATGCAGATTCTGCTGCTAATGGGGTAGAAATCTGTTTGTCTTGTAGAAGGCAGTCTCAGAGATGTCCCACCAAGGTTAACAGGCTTGCCCATGGATGTGTAAACAATTTAAATTAGGTTGAAGATGACAATTTATTTTTCATATAAACTGTCTCTCAAAGCACACCATGATAGTCATTTAAAAAGAAAAAAAAAACTGAGCAACTAAAATTTTTGAATAAAAATCCAATTATAACAACTTCGAGTACAATCTTTAATGAATAGTATCCTTTTCAGAGTTGCCAAATATGTAAAATAAGTTAAGGAGAGTTTTCCTATTTAATTTACGAAGTCTAGAACAGATGCATGTACCAGAACTATAGGCTTGTCAGGTTCGTAGGCAGGCATATGTATGGGGGCAAAGACGGGAAAAGTTATCTTACAGTGCCTATTGAATGGAATAGATGAAGGGGACCATTGGCCTTCATCCCATTTACCCTGGTGACAAAGAGGCAGGCCTGTCCCTTACTGCGTGCGTTACGTGCCTGGATTCTGTTTCCCTGAAGGGGATGGAAATGGCTTTAGGATACGCATGCATAGGTTGAACCAACTTCCCAGGGAGGCCCTTATATGGGCAAGAGCTTAATAATTAGTAGTAAGCGTGTGACTTTGAAATTAACCGAGGAAGCAAGAATGAGATCAAATCTGAGTGACAGCCAGATCAGGGTGAACGTGTAAGGCTCTGACTAAGTGAGGGCCTTAATAAGACTGGAGGAGGCTGTGATTCCTTAGGGGTGTCATGATGAAGATACTGAAACTTTCCTTGTTGGATAGAGAATTAGTCATCATTTTAACACATTCCCTTACATTCCCATAGAATGTTTAAAAAAAAAAAAATTCCCGGTCTCTTAAAAGCACTGCCAGTTAAAGAGAAGATTTGCATAGTTTATTTTTACAAGAGTGAATTTAATTGGACATAATAGAGATACAATCAAAACTGTGACTTTCAGAAAAATTAATTAGTGTAAAAGTAGAGTGCATTCATAGACTGAATCCTAAGTAGAACAAACTCTCTGACTTCCTGCTGCACCCGTCAGGCATTCAGCACGGATTATTCACATCCTGTGACAAGCCAGGTACACAGACATGTATGGAGAGCAAACGTCCAAGTCACAGAGGGGGTAAGGGGCAGGGCTCCGGCATCCGCACTCTGAGCATTTAACTATTGAAGGGAAAATAGCCTTGGCTTCGTGTGTAAGAAAGGCTATCCGTATGATCCGACTAATACAGAAATACAGACAGCGTTCGATTTAAGTGTAAGTCAGAGAATCTCAGAGGTCAAAGACTTTGAGATGGGGAAGTATGGAACGGAAGAAAACTGTGAACTTTAAACTCCTTGTCTGTTGCTGTAGGTTTGACCTCAGCCAGTGTGACTAAAGAGGAGGAAAGGTTTAGCCTGGCCTGGTGGAAATACCCCTTAGAAGCTCAGCGGCTTGAGAGACCAAGGCCTGTCAAATGTGATGAGACTGCTGCAAAAATCTTAAACAATGAAAAAGGAGAGGAGAGGAGAGGGGAGGGCATCTCTGGTTTTGTGCTCCATTTCCCAATTCCTGCATACCTACTGTGGCCTGAGGCAGGGTGGAAAGCCGAGAAGAGAGCAGATAGACTACCAGGGGCTGGAGGGGTGTCTCAGACGTGATATTAGGTCAGCACTGGGCACGTGGGCTCTGGGGCTGGAGCCTTCTAAGCCCTCCTGCCCCTCCCCCTGAAGAGCCGAGCTTTTTCTGTAGGTACTAAATGCTGGTCATTGGAAGTGAGTTTCTTCTCTTCTGATCAGGCATGAAAACGGAGTCCTGGCAATAGGACTTAGATTGAAGGGGGACGCTGCTGCCTCTCAAGAGCATTGCTTCTTTTGAGAGAAGGTTCCGGAATGGGAGTGGAGGCCCCTTTCTTTCAAGCACACCCATCTCAGGAATACTCAGTGGAGGTTGTGGAGCAGAGCCTGGGGCTGTGCTGTAACTCCAGTGTGAGCTCATTCTCTAGTTAGTGGAAGATCCTGGCTCTCCTGACCCTCCTCCTCTGCCCTCCTAGGAAGCAGTTCACTCCTTGAGAGCACGTGCCTTCCCCAGCCACCATCTTCCCACAACACATGCCAGTCTGCAGTCTGTGTGGTGGCATATCCCAGAATGCAGAGGGATGGAGATCAATCGGCCTCCCTGGCACTCCCGGGCTATTCTCTCAGCCACCCGCCATCTCCAGGCCCGGCTCCACTTTTGTTTTGTCCCTTCCTGTTCCAGCTTCATTTCTCACCATGAAGTTCCCTTTGCGGCCTTTAGGGGCGAAACCAAAGGCTTCCATATTGACGCTTGCAATTAGATGCAGCTTTCTGCTTAGAGATCCGTAGATGGTAACATGGCTTCTGATGTTCTTGCTCTTCTAGAAGATTCAAAAGGAGCCTTACAAATCTGATCAAAAGTAATTCCTAACTATGTTGGCAGTGAATATTCTCTCGATTGGTCAAGAGGCCAGTTTTGTTTGTCTGGGGTATCTTTAACAATATACCACCTCTCCCATAGAGGGTTAATTAATATTTCATTTGATTGTTTCCTTGAGCTGTTCAGTAAAATATCACTTTTTCACTAAGCATTTGTGAGTCGTTGCATGGCCCTCTGAGCTAAAATGATCTTCCTCATCTACTTTCTCATTTGCAGGTAATAATACTCAAAAGCAGGAGTTACCCTTTCCTGTTGTATTTACCTCTCGAACATAATGAATTTCCCACTGAGGAACAGCAAACAAAAGTTCAGTTGTTGTGCGACGTGTCAGATAAAGTTTCACAATCGTTTTATTTGTTGAAATTTAAATCTTCGTTCTTTACGATAAACACCAACCCCGAGATGACAACGGAGGAGTTGTGTGTTGGTCGCCTCACTTTGTGACTGCCAGCTGTGAGCTGGACAAGCTAATCAAGGGCTTGCTTGTTTGCGTTCCGCGTGTGCGTGCACCTGACTAGTGGTTTTGGTACATGTTGAACTTAATTTCTCATCAGATGAGTGTGCTATGCCCAGTGATTGCAATAGCTGGAGTGTTGGCAGAGGAGTGTGTGTATGTGTGTGTGTTTATTTATGTCTAGTGTGTATTTATGTCTACTGTGTGTTTATATATATGCATATGTATATGTCTTTGTGATTATGTGTGTATATCTGCATGTATGTGTAATATATGTAATATTCGTTTTAGTATATATATAATATTCATTTTAGCATACATGATATTCATATACATATACATAATATTCGTATTATATATAATATTCATTTTAGTAGCCCTCTTTGTAAAGCCACTGAGATGAGCCATTTAAATGGCTCACTCCACAAGAGACCCTGACTCTGGCTGCCTGTGCTTACCAGGGGTCCTGGGTGCCTGCCTGGGCTTATCTGTGTTTCTTTTCCAGTAAATGTTTAGCTCACATTTCCCAATCCCTGCATTCCTCTTGTGGCTGGAGGCAAGGTGGAAAGCAGGAAGGAGAGCAGGGTCCTAGGGGCGGGTGGGGGGTTGGGTGGGGGCAGGGTACACCTTTAGACCTGGCTTTCAGTCATCTCTGCGTATGTAGGCTTCGGGGCTGTAGCTTCCTGAACTTTGCTACCTCTCCTCCCGCCCTGAACACCCCCCTACCCCCTCCCGTCAAATGCCCTGTTTTCTTGTAGATGGACTTCTGGAAATGACCTTCTTCTCTGGCCTGGCAAGAAAACTGCCTCCTGGTTTACAGAACTTGGATGTAAGGGGGAGCCCGCCTTCCACCTGCACTGAAGAAGCACTTCCTTTGAAAGAAGATTCTGGAAATGTAGTGAACGACCTTGCGACCTTGCGTCTTTGCATCTACCACCGTGTCCGCTCTGCTCCTCCTCAGGAGTGCCTGTTGAAGGCCTGTGGAGAAGAGCTGGGATATGAGAATGGAATCCCATTCACCCACAGCAGCCCAGACATAGCCATTAAGGAGTTGCATGTAGTACTGATGACTGCATCTGTCGGTGGTTTCTACTTCTTCCCTGTTTGTCAAAGCCACTTTCAGGTGCCTTCGCCTCTCCCTTCCAGATCCAAGCTGGAATGCTTAAGATCCAAGCTGACATGCTTAAGAAAGTTAGAGAAAAGTTTGGAGACCACCCTACATAGTCTGGCTATTGGGGTGTGGCTGACTTTCCTTTTAGGCTCTCTTCAGTGAAGAGGAAACTCAAGCAATCTGACAGGGGAGGAGAGTCCTCGCGGGATGATGGCTGAACTCCTGAAAACGCACACCAGGTTACAGAAAAGAGCTGACAACGTGAGAGAGGTGTCCCACGAGCAGGACCCTGCCAGGACACAGTGTTGTGGCCCTCCGGTGTCAGTACTGGAGTGGGACTGTGGCCCTGCGGGACTGGAGAGTTGGCGGGATGGATTTTAAATATTTCCCTCAACAGAGGGGGGAAAAGGGCGAAGAAGACATGTACCCTATTTCATACCACAGACACATTACAGAATGAATGAAAATGATCAGACCATAATCTTCCCAAAGCAGTGGCGAACAGAAATAATCACTGTGATTTGGCGTATAAGCAATACCTTCGTGGGTGGAAACAGAAAGCAATAGCACAAAGATAATTAATTTTAATAGATTTAGACTTCATTAAAAATTAAAAGTTTATCAGAAGGCAATAGTAAGTAAATAAACAATAGTATGCAAAATACTATTATGCAAATAGCAAAATATTTGTAAAATGTGCATTTAAAATTGAACATGTAGGCTGGAAAGATGGCTCAGCAGTTAAGAGCACTGACTGCTCTTCCGAAGGTCCTGAGTTCAAATCCCAGCAAACACATGGTGGCTCACAACCATCCATAATGATATTTGATACCCTGTTCTGGGGTGTCTTAAGACTGCTACAGTGTACTTACATATAATAAATAAATAAATCTTTAAAAAAATAAAACAAAATTGAACATGTGTCCAGGACATGTACATGACATATACTAGTAAAAAACAAATTACATATAGAAGGTAATAAAAATATTTGAAAATATATTTTACTGACTATATATGCATATACATATATGTGAAATATTTGAAAATATACTTTACTGAATGTAGATATAGTCACTGGCATTCCAAACCAGGGAGTTATGCTACCTTTTTTTCCCCCCCAGACAGGATTTCTCTGTGTAGCTCTGGTTGTCCTGGAACTCACTCTGTAGACCAGGCTGGCCTCGAACTCAGAAATCCGCCTGCCTCTGCCTCCCAAGTGCTGGGATTAAAGACATGGAGTTATGCTACCAAACCAATGGAATTGGTTAAGGGAAGACTGTTACCCCCGCCCGAGTCAGTGGATGTATTTTGTGAGTGGCCAGTACTTTCCAGCGCTGTTCGTGAGTTTCATATGCTGCTGTCTCTTTGGAGACGGTGTGCAGTTTAGATCATATGGAGCACGCGCTTAGTTTCTCAGTCAGCATTTTCATCTTTCAAGCATTTAACCAAAAGAACTGAATGGATATGTCCCCAAGGAGCATAATATTGGTCATAGAAATCTACTCATAATAAAAGAAGAAAGGAAAAAAAAAAGGCAGAGAGTCATGGTGAGTCCATGACAGCATCACGTGGTGCTATAGGATATGATGCTGACTGTTCCAGAAACCCCAGGCAGGATTCTGAGAGTGTTTCGGAAACATCAGAAAAAGGAGCTTTGCATATATGATCACTTCCTACAAAACTCAAAGCTCAAGTCTACAAGACACACAACTCATGTGTGGTGAACTGAACTGCCAGGCCTGCTCCTTATGGTGGGCCGGCTGCCAGCTGACTTGGAAGGGGCCTAAGGGAGCTCTCCGAGGGTTGAGCACATTCTGTGTCTGGATGGAGATATGTTTACACAGACAGTTAGCGGCATGCATCCCCATCAGTTGACTGGTGCATGGAAGCCTGTGCGTTCAACTTTCTGCAAGTGTGTGTAGACACACACACACACACACACACACACAGAGAGAGAGAGAGAGAGAGAGAGAGAGAACCATGAGCGTAGACTGAATTCTGGCTGATGAAATGTTGTCTGCTGTGTTTAAAGGGGACATGCTTTGAAATTCAGAAAGAAGGGCTGGAAAGAGGGCTTGCTGCACAAACATGAGGACCTACAGTTAGAGCCCGAGTACGCATACATCTACAAAGACTAGTTACTGTGGCTAGTCTCTATCATCTTACTGTCAGGAGAGGGGGCAGCAAGGTGTTCATTGGGCTTGCTGGCCAGCGAGGCTCACATACCAGGTAAGTCCCAGACTAAGAAATCCTGTCTCAAACCTTGGGGTTGAGTATACTTAACAAAGGCACTCAAAGTTGACCTTTGAGCATCACATATATGTTAACACACATGGACAGGCCTTCCCCATGCATACACAAAAAAATTTGAAGAGTTCAGAAAGCTTGCTGGGTGCAGTCCCAAGGGAGTTTGCATCTCACTGTCGCCTGCTTGGACAAGGTCTGAAACAGGCATAGCCACAGGTAAAGACCCGATCGATCTCAAAGCACCAGAGGGTTAAATGTGAGGAAAAAAATCAGATATATTGAGAGAGGAAAAAGCACGGAATGGGAGAAGGATGGATGATGGACAGAGAGAGACTGACGTGCTGATGGACGAGTTGTGAAGATGAAGTGTAACTGAAGAATCGTAGCAAGCAACCGCCATGGGCACTGAAAATGTTCTGTCTTAGATGGTGGGGAATATAGAAGGGGAAACGGAGGGGGCCTGCTGTCCTTGGCGCGCGTCCTCAGCTCTGGCTCTCTGTTTGGAAACTGAGTGACAGTGAGTCTGGTGATGGCACCTGCTATCCACAAGTCTCAGGGTCTCCCCGAGGACATCAGGATGAGAATACAGTTTGCTGCAGAGGAAGTCAGCTCCCCTGGGCACTCACTCTACAGGTTGCTTTGTACTTTTAAAACTTGACCTAAGTATTGATCCTTAGATGATCAATAATGAGGACTGGGTGCATTTGCTTGCTTCTCTCTCCTTCTCTCCCCTCCCCTTCTCCCCCCTCCCCTCCCTCCCTCTCCCCTTCTCTCCCCTCCCCTTCTCCCCCCTCCCCTCCCCTTCTCCCCCTCTCATTCTCCTCCCTCCCATTCCCTCCCCTCCCTTCTCCTTGCCCTCCCCTTCCCTATGCTCCCCTGCCTTCTTCTGTCCCCTCCCCTTCCTTCCTCCCTCCCCCTCCTTCCTCCTATCCTTCCCCTCCCCTCCCCTCTCTCCTCTCCTCCCCTCCCCTCTCATTTCCCCTCTCCCCTCCCCTCCTGTCCTTTCTCCTCCTCTCTCTTCTCTTCACTTTCTCTTTTTTTTTTAGCACTAAGAATTGAACATATTAGAAAAGTACTGTCCCACTGGGCCATATCAACAGTATCCACAGCCTGACTTTTTAACTTTTTATTTTTGATTCAGAAACTCACAAAATTGTTCAGGTTGGCTGAACTCATTTTGAACTCTAGGATGGCCTTGGGTTCGTGATCCTCCTGACTCAGTCTCCTAGGTATTACAATCCTACAACACTAGGACCAGCAGAGAACGTTTCTGTGAATCTCTTCTTGCCTTTGCAGGTCAAAATTAAAAATGGAGGGAGGGAAGGGGAGAGATGGGGGCAGGGAGGAGAGAGGAGAGGGGGAGGGAGAGGGAGAGGGAGAGAGAGGGAGAGGGAGAAGGAGAGGGAGAGAGGAGAGTATGCTAGCTTGGGATTCTTGGCCTCCTCCTGTCTTACTTAGGGGTCCCATTACTCAAACTGAACTACTTTTGTAATCTAATTTAACACTGCAGATAACATATAGATTTCTTTTGTTTCTGAACTGGCTTTCATGTCCATGTGTATACTATTAATTCATCTATGGTATGTATATTTTAAACACCCGAATCAGAAAATAATGCTAATGTGTGGTGTGTTAGTTTTTATGGCTGCTGTGCAGTCCATTCTCTCAGAATGCTATCCAGCTGTTGACAAGGTCATCCTCCAGAGGCTCTCGGTAAGGACATGACGTGCTTGCTCCTGCCTGTCCCAGTGGGTACTGTCTTCCTTGGCTGGAGGCAGGTTCTTTCTAATCTCCTCTCTGGGGTGACATTGCTTCTTCTCTTTCCTCTCTGTAAAATTTCCTTCTTGCCTCTCTAAGAAGAAAAGGATTTGGGGTCTACCTAGGAGAAAAGGGTGACTTTTTCCCAGCCTGTCACTGGATCCTGTCACTAAGACCTGTTCTGGAGTCATACTCAGGAGCCAGAGACATGGGTGTTTTGAGGGAGGTTAGTTTGGGACCTGTTACAGTTAATATAAAATGCTGGGTAAACTTCCATTAAATAGTTTTCAGTAGCAGAATTACAAGGTTGTTTACAGCAAGATCCTATAGGCAGAAGGTAAGAACAATGGTCATACGTAATAAATACAAGATGTGATCACAAACTCTTAAATTTAAAAAAGTAAAAACATGAGAAAACATCCATTGAGTCAAAGAATGGAAGATTGCCATTCTCAAGGAAGATCAAGGCATATCCTTATAAATTACTAATTTATAGTTGTGTTTGTTGGTAATTACTTTTAATCTCATTTTAATATGTCCTAAATGATAGTGAAGGGCTGGAGAGATGACTCAGCTGTTAAAGGCTCTGCTCACAACTAAATGATAGAGAAAAATGAAGTACCAGTAATGCCTTGTAAAAAGTTAGCAATCACTGCGAATTTTCTAATAAAATCAAACTTTATAAGAGGAAATAAACCAAATAGCCTTCATGTGTAAGCAGGTACAAATGTTCAACATGCTTTGAAAAAAAATAAGGGTTAGGCCTCTGTGGAAGAGGATTTGCCTAATGTTATGAGACTAGATGTCCCAGGTTTGGTTGGTATCCAAGGGAGTTTCCCTCTTTTCTGATGAGAAGAGGAGTGGCAATTTGTAAGGGTGGGATTGGGCAGAAAGGATGGAGGGGGCTGTGATTAGGATGTAAAGTGAATAAAAAAATAAAAAAAGTTATTGAAAAAGAAAAACAAATAAGTCGGGGCTGGAGAGATGGTCCAAGGATTAAGAGCACTTCTTTTTGCCCACACAGAATTTATGTTTTTAAAGATTTTAATCACATCTATTTGGTGGGGGAAGGGCACACAAATTTACCACAGCACTTCTCCTTTGACATCAAAGGACAGTTTGCAGCTTGTCAGATTTGGCTGCAAGCACCTTCCCTTGCAGCTAGACCATTGCATTGGCCCCAGGATACGCACTTTCAGAGTCTTCCAGCTGACAGGCTTGCCCGCCTGCTAATCTTGTGTGGCCCATTGTAGTCCACAGTCTGTTCCTTAGAACTTGGTGAAGGCTGGTGTTGGTTGGAGAGTCCTCATTTTGTCTCTGTAAAGTATTCCCTTCTGGATCAGTGCTTTCTTATTACAATGGAATCTTGAAAGAAGGGTCACAAAAATCGTCATTCTGGTCTCACAGATTAAATATGACAAATTGGATTTCACTTAGAAATAATCCTGGGAGTTTTGAACTCCCAGAATTTAACTATGTGTTTATAGTTTTAGTTTTAGTATACAAATGATAGACAGCTTTTTTTCTTGGACATCAATTTTATTATTGCTGGGTTTCAAAGGCCTGGTAAGCCTAAATAAAAGAAAAAAATAACCAAACGAGATCAAAAATGGAACATGAGAGAAATGATGAATTCTCTCATCATTAGAGAATTAGGAAGGATGAAAAAGACAACTTTTCACTGTGGTTAACATTTTTAGAGGAATTTGCAATGTGCTTCCTGAGCCCCCTGGGATTACCTTAATGAATTCTGACAAACATGTATATGAGCCCAATTTTCGTCATGATTTTCTTGGAACAAAAAATTTTTCACCTCAATTATAGAGATATTCAACTTTGTTCAGTTCAGAAGATCTTATCGCTGTCAATGCAATTTCTTGTTTCCACGAAATAAGTCAGATGACTCAGAAGTCTGCACCACCTATGTGGTAACACATTTCTACCTGCAAATAGGCCCTTTGCTCTTGTGCAAAATCCTCAGGAGTTTGAAAGGGAAGCATGTTTTTTATATAATAAATATTGACTTGTATGCTTGGAAAATAACAAAGACCAAACCAGCTACATATATGTGAGGAGGAGTGTGCGTGCAAATCAATAATATCCTAGATGAGGACATGTCATGGGTCACAGGATGGGAAATGAAGGGTGAAGAGCTTGAAATGACCACCTTAGACAGAGCAATATCAAAGTTCATTTAGATGAGGTGACATTTGTGTAAAACAAAATTTGAGATGTCAGATAAAATTGAGTCACGGTATTATCTGGCAGGAAGTGTGTGCAGGATGTAACTAACAATCGAGTGATTAAAAAAAAAGGCACTTCCTCTTTCACCCTTTGCTTTAAAAGACAGTTATTATGGATTTCACATCCAGCGGGTACTTTATATACAAATGGTGCATTATTTTGATTGATGGCTAGCAACTCCAGATAGGAACTTCAAGGAAGTCAAGAAGACATGAATGAGACTTCTTAGAAGAAATAAAATTTCTAGCAAATTTCTTTTGAAAGCATATTTTTGTTTTAATGTATTGTAGTTGCCCTGGGTCTCAAGTAAGAGATTTGGCTAGCCCCCCCCCCTTCCCCAATGACCCCGGGGGCGGGTGGAGTCTACAGAATTTTAAAATCCCAATCTCTTGCACATTTTAACCACACTCTTGTTTACAGTTTTGTTTATCTTATAAAGGGCAGAGAACATCCCAATCCACACAGAGATTCTTCAGGAAGATTCGGCCTCCCATATCCGCTGTTGTCTTCTTCCTAGAATATCCTCTGAGATTCACTTGCTCTGTGACGTTTGGATGAGTGTGCCAACCACTGCTGCGATGTGCACGTGACTCTGTTCTGATCTCCTTTCTCTTGTTGTCACCAAGCACAAATAGGACACCTTTGTAATCCTCTGCCCCATATCTTAGGAAATTGCAATCAATATGAAGTCATATGTTCATTTTCTCATCAGAGGCACAGTCAACATTCTAGGAGTTAATTTGATAGACAGTTAGTGCTCTTCTTCCTTTCCTCAGGATTCTTAAGCATGACTGAGATGGTAGCTTTAGGCTCATTCCCCAGAGAAAACTTCATATGAACAGACTTAGTTACTTTACCATCTCCTATTTACTGCTAAGGAATTCAATGGCTAGTGTATACGGTCTTGGGTTCAACACTCTTCTTGTCTAATCCATTTGTACGTGGAACTTAAACACAAGATTTTCAAACCAGTGTCATTATTTAATGTCACTTTGTGTCATCAAAAGGAGATAAACATGGTTTAGGGAGCTGATCCTTATTTAACCACCAGCCACAATACATACCCAGTTTTTCATATTTCTCAGTTTCTGGTAAAGACTTACTTACCTGATAGGCTTGCTTAGTGACTAAGCAGGACAATAAGGTGACTTACCTAATCACAGACATCCTATTAAATATAAAACTTTTGCAGGGCAGAGACCTAAGGCAGGCTATAGAGATACAGGCTCAGTGGCACAGAGATTTCTCTGCAAGCATGAGGATTTTAGCTTTGAATCTCTGGCACATATCTTAAAAGCTAGGCATGGTTGCTTGTGCCTGTGGCCTGAGCATTGGTGGGCAGAGACAAGTGGATTTGGGGCACTCGCTGGCCAGCCAGCACACACAAAACGGCAGCAGCATTCAAGTTCATGAGAGACACTGTCATAAGGTAGTAGAGTGAAGATTTGTAGAATGCCTTCTACTGGCCTCTGTACCTACACACACACACACACACACACACACACACACTCATACACATACACAATGCCTTTTACTGGCCTCTGTACCTACACACACACACACACACACACACACACTCATACACATACATACACATACACACACACTCATACACACCTACTCATGTACATACACTCATATACTCATGCACACACTCATACACAAACATACACACAAACATACATACACATACACGTGCACTTACACACACATACACTTATACACACACATTCACACACACACACTCATTCACACACATACACACTCACTCACACACACTCATAACACACATTCACATACACACACGCACACACATTCATATCTACACACATACCCAAGAGACAGAGAGACAAAGAGACAAAGAGGCAGAGAGGCAGAGACAGGGAGACAGAGACAAAGAGACAGAGAAGAGGATGAATTGGGAAAAAAAAAAGATAAAAAGGTAGAGTGACCAATGCAGACTTATCCCACAGGAGGATCCCTTAGGAATATTTTTCCCTACCTTGATGACACCTGACAGTATGGCAGCATGGGAATCGGGAAGCAAGGACAGTATTTAAAGACTGGCTATTGGGTTTCTCTTTTTCCGGTTACATTTCCGTGGCTTCTTTGTTACAGATATTCCAGGTAATCTCTTGTCGTTCAAACAATTAGCCACCAGAGGAGTATACTGAAGTGTCATTCTCAGCGTTGGTTACCTTCCTGGCACCAGACGGCCACGACTGTGGTCGTAGGATTATTCCTGCTCCAGCGTCTCAGATCTTCTTTTGAACCCACCTGATTTCACATAAAAATTTCTCTCACTGATTCCTTTATTTGCTTGGATTTCTTTCTCAGCCAGGAAAAGCCTTATTTGGGGGTAAGGATGCATACGCAGACACGTTCTCCAATCCAAGGTAGACACACATATAGACACACAAATGAAGATAGGTGTATCTTGAAGGGACTGTGGTGACATGTAGTCTGTGGGATGCTGGAATCGATATCTAAGTAAAGGTGAATTATAGACTGAAGGAAAGTCTTCAGATTTATGTTCCAAATGAGGTGTTATATTGTGTGATTAACCAATTCATGAACACAGGCTCTGTCCTAATACTTCCAGGGATTATTTTTTAGAGACTGACAGACTAGAAAATATTTTTGCTGAAATTGCTCAGACACTGTGCAACTGTAAGAAAATCCTCCCGTTGGTGTGATGTTTATAACTGCTTACAAAGGTTATCCTGTTCAAATGCAGGGTCTCATCAGGAACTAAATCCTGGAACTGTCGAGTGCCTTGCATCCCAAAAGGATACTTTTAAAATCAAACATGTTGTCATGGCAGCATGAAGCCGTTGAGGTGTGATTGACCTTCTGCTAACTGAGCACCTCACCACAGTGCCTTCATCGTCTCTGATGAGATATGGCAAGCCAGTCTCAAGAGTTGAGTAGCCCTTGCCAGATGGAGGGGTAGATAGATAACTTTCTTAAATAGCTAAGGTAAAACCTTTCATGACAGAGAACAGGAAAGCACACGACCCTGAAAAGCTGTCATCTCAAAAATCTAAAATTGCAAAGGACTCTTCATGTCTTAGGGAAAATAACAGAGAAGACATGTCAGGCACTGTGTGGTTTTCCTGAATAGGCTCATAGGCATCATGAACCACACTTGAGGAAAGTCAAATTTTTACGAATTTACAGAAATAATCTGCTTCAGATTTAAAGGAAAGTTTGAAACCACACGTGTTTGCATGCCTGCCAATCCAGGATAATGTCTACAGTATTTTTTTAAATATCTAAATTAGATTTATCCAGAGCATGGGAATAGCAGATAATTGGCAATATAGACATAGCTGAAAGAAAAAAAATGTCTTCATAAGTGTTGCCCCTCCCCCCAGAAAAAAATGACTGTGTTGTGTTTCTACTGAAAGAGCTGTACACAGCAGATGCCTGAATCACTTCACAGATAATGAGACATTCTGTTTCTGAGTTCACCATTTAAAAATATAAAACTAACAATTACAGATGGAAACTATTCATTCTGAGATTTAAGGAGGGAAAAGACATTTTTAAGCCTAGAGCTTTCTCAACTCTGAGCAGACTGCTCTTCGGCTGGCATGTTTACAAAGAGCAGGACAGGATCCAGCGATCTGTGTCCTGAGTTCGAGCTTGAGTCTGACCAAGCTGGTGTGAGGATCCGGTTTCATCTGCATGTACACAGAGGCCAAAGCTGTGACACGCTGTGGTTTCATGTTCTAACACAGCATCCAAAAGTAACAGTCACCCTGCAAAAAATACATGTATCATATTGAGTGGAGAATTATCTGATCAAGAAAGCCAATGAATGATTGGCAAAAGATGTCACACATTTAAGGTTAGAGACCAGAAACCTTTTCCGTTTGAGTCATCTGAGCTCTGGGTGGAGACTTAGTTACTATTTGCTAACTATTGAATGCAAAATATAATTTTCTAATTAAGAATATTTCAGAAGTAAAAGTATTGTCCTGAAATTGTTATCTTAGTAATCTGATGGATTAATTTTGATTGCCAATTATCACATCTGCAAAGTTTTAATAGACAAAGGTAAACTTCAGATTAGCCCTGGTTATAATGAAAAAAAAAATCAGGATGTTAGTAAAACTCTAGTATTTAGTAATGTTTAAAAATTGTATCTAAGATTATATTTATGTATTTGTGTACATATTTATGTATTTGTTACCTGCATATGTAACAACCACAACAAAATAAAAGAGGTAATAAATTTGAAAGGGAATGGGTTAGAAAAGGAGAGTTTGGGAGACGTAAAGGAAGAAGGGAAGTGATATATTTTAATTAAAAATAGCTTATAAAGTCTCTCTAGGGGCTGGAGAGATGGCTCAGCAGTTATGAGCACTGATCCTTAACATAGCAGCTCGTAGCTGCCTGTAACTCCAGTTCCAGGCTTCTGACACACACACCCCGCCACCCCCCACACAAAATGCAGTCAAAAAACCAGTAAACATAAAATAAATATAAAATTAGGTTCAAAATCAGTTTATCTAAACAGAGCATATTCCAGGTAATTATAGAAATGTTAGTATTTAGTGCTGACAGGTTTTCTCTCTGGACTCCAATACCTTAACCCATCCCCTTTAAAAATATGAAACTTGTCTTCCGTAGCTTATAACAATCATTTGATCCTAACACTTGTGAAAAACCTGTTTAGCTACATTTTAATAATGGCTTATGAAGGAATTCTTTATTTGCTAGAATGCATAAATTAAAAACCTAAAAATAAACATGGTTGCCTTGTGGTAGTTTTTCCTTTTTTTTTTTTTTTTTCTCAAACGAGTCAACAAAACGGAATATAATATATGATCCTCTCTGGTCTGGCCCAGGCTGAGTCATTTCCTGTTTCAATAACAAGAAAGTCATCAGCTAAACTCCAAGCAGCACAGTTTGTCACTGTGTGTGGCTTTATTTGTACTTGTTGCTAGAAGGTTCTTAAGGAAAATACACTCTTCGTTTTAATACCAAAATAGAAACTTCCAGTGAGCAGCTTTGGCTCTGGCTGGTGCTTGTACCTTACTAATGCTATACCTAATCGGAGCGGGGAAATGAATGCTTGCCCAGATATACACAGTCACACTCGATGACACCGTAATTATTCGGTCTTGGGAATTCATAATTTACTCAGGTCACGAAGGTGGTTCACTCCAGTGTGGAATGTTTACCCAAATGTTGAGCTCTGGACTCCAGGGCCAGGCATATCAGAACTGAGAAAGGGAAGTTTCTCAAGTTGCCTGGCTTTGCTGGAGTGACCCACACAGCAGCCACACACCTCTGATTTCTTTCTCTAAAGGTTCTAAGATTCTTTTCCTAGAATCACAAGAGGGAGTTTGCAGTGTTTACTTGGTCAGCGCTTAGCGGCGCACAGTGTTCTCTGAATTGGTCCCCCCCTGAGACCGCTGCCATGCTGATTGTAAATGACTCACCCGCATGAGTCAGCGTCTTCAAGAGGAGATAGCTATCTATTGCTTTTGTGCTACTATTTTTCCCAATTGGTGGTGTCCAGCTGCTGCAGATCCCAAACTATGTGCCTGTTTCTACCATCCAGGAAACATTGTTCAGGGTTCAGGCAACATCTCTGCCAAGGGGAAGAGGAGGAGGATTTAGACTTATCAGACCCCTTTGATGTCTTTCTCAGCTTGAGTGAGTTTCTCAGTATCAGGGGGAGCATTTCGGGAATCTTCTATGTCTTACCTGTGAGAAGCCATTCAGATGACTCATAAGGATGGGACATTCCCTCTAGATTAAGGATTAAAACAAAACAAAAAAGTCCCTCTTTCCTGCTGCAAAGAGAACTCTAAACCAAAAGACTTCCCCTTTTGTCCTAGCTTAAAAATCGTATTGCCTGTAATACAGAAGCATACGGATCTTAATGATCGCTCTTTCAAAACCCTCGTAGAGAATTATATTATGGTTCTGTCTCCCCCTCCAGTGTATCTTAAAAATTCATCAGAGTCTAACGATACAGGCCTCGTTTGGTTGCAATAATTAACATCTTATTTGCATTCAGTATGACTCTAAGTTCTGCATAAGTGTCTAAGGCAGTGATAGGCAGGGTGGAATTGCTAAGTAAATGTTTACTGTAGGTTATAAAATATGAATAAAATGGGCATGGCTGTTTTCCTGTTACTTGCAGTCCAGGGTTACTTTCTGGGTGAGCACCATATGACCACCTCTGAGTCAGTTACAACTATAACTGTAAGCCTCGTGGACGGAGATCCGGTGGACCTGACTCCTTCACGAGCTGCTAGGCTTCAGTTTCACAAACACCACTGAAAACTTAGTTGCTAGGTAACTTCCAACACCCTTGGATTCGTCCCACATTCTCCTAGGGAGGGTGATGCCCTAATTAAGAAAATCCTCCTTCTGAAGAGACGGCCCACTCTCTGTCTATGGCCACAGACACAGATTTTTCCCAATCTCAAAGCTACTATTTGGAGATAGAGAAGTAGCTTGATAGGTTTCAGTCCGTTTAAAAGGTGTGGTCCATCAGCAGCAGTCAGAGGCAGTCCCACGAAGAATGGAAGAAATACAAAGACTACCATGAATTACTTCCATCTAGCTGGAGTTTAGAGGCTGAGTTTCAACCGGACTACTCATTTCCTGTTTTGCCTCAATAGAACCAGTTCAATCCTGTAATTATCTCCACTTCATCCTAGCCCTCCAGGCTCCCTCCTTGGTGGTCAGGGTTTTGCATCCAGAGAATCGACCTTTACCATACATTGATTGTTGGCCGTATTTTAAGATAAGGAATTCAAAAGACTTCTTAAATCCTTAGCTTTCAGAGCTGTGCTGAAACCTCTTTCAGTCTTAAGTCTGTTTATCCACAATAACCTAAACTCCAGTCAATAAGTCTCCCTGCTGGCCTGGACCTCAGCAAAGAGCTGGAGCAGCTTCCCCCTCACCTCCAGCTTGCTGGGTCCCTCCTGGCCTTCCTTTTCCTGGTCCCGGCTCACCTCCAATTAACCTCTGTCTCTCTGAACTGCTCCGCAGCCACCCTGGACTCAATGGGTCTCTTTCTCCTTTGCTAAAGATTCTGCTCCTGGCTTGAAAATGACTTTCTGATCTACATTTTTAGTGTCGTGTCTTCAGTTTAGACAGTCAAAAGTGAGGGTTTCTCTCCTGCCCAGCACATTTAGATGCCTGTAACCAAAGAAAGAACATTCCAGCTATGTTTCTATGGATAAGCAAGTCGGCTTCCTCTCCAAGCCTCGGTTTCTTTATGTGTACCATGAGAGTACAAAACCTACCGGAGAGAATTGTTGTGAAGGATAAGAGACAGAACACCTAATAAAAGAGTAGGGAGCTTACATCCAGCAGGTCTTCTGGAGATAGCTCTTCTAAACTGGTTAAGACCATAGGAGAACTGGTTTCATTACTTCTATCAGAGAAGGCCGCTTTACAACAGGCACTATAATTAGGATCTCTCATTTGGGGTTCTGAACCTGTGTGTTTGACAGGGGCTTCATGTCCTCTGTGTCACTCAAAAGTGACAAACGAAAAGGAAAGATTCTGGCAGATGATCAACAGTCTTTCCTGCTGCTGTGGTCATAAACCCCATGGCTATTTTAGGGCCTGTATTGTTCAAGCTGGATTTAGTTTTCCTTTGCTGTCTATTTTGGCGTTGACTCGCTCTAAAAGGGCAGGCTCCACATGGTGTGTCAGGCCAGTGGCTCATCCACTGTCTTTGTCCAAGTTTACTCAGTGAAAGATACCACCGCCAATGAAAAAAATAAAAGACAGAAAGAACTTGAAAAAGAGCTTACCCTCCATTTAGAATCTTAAAAATACACTTTTTATACAAAGTAACATCCTAGGAAGTGGTTTTTCTTTTTACTTGTAAAATTAAAGAAGGTCAAATGTATCTAATAATGTGAATTATTAGAGGAAATGTCTATCTATAGATATTCATAGATCTCTTTGCTATATATCCTGTGTCTGTGTGTATTAGTCTGTACATATGAATGTGTGCCTCTGTGTGCAGTGTATTTGTGTTAGTCTATATGCCGCTATATGGTTGTCAATGTGAACGTATCTGTCTATGTGTGCCTATGAAGCCTCTAATGCATATGCATTTATTATTAAGGATATATATATATGTATATCTATACATATATATGCCTCTGTGTGCATGCTTCTGTGTGTCCATGTGTACATTTGTGATTGTATATGTATAATGAATGAGCTTTTGTGTGGTGGTGATCGTGTATATAGTATATGATTTTTTTCATGTGTTCATCTGTTTTCTGTGTGATGCTTTCTTTCTTACTCTTTCTTTCTTTCTTTCTTTCTTTCTTTCTTTCTTTCCTTCCTTCTTCCTTCTTTCCTTCCTACCTACCTCTCTGTAATCCCAGGAAAGGGTGCCTCCTACTTGCTAAAAAATTCTGTCAAGGAAATGTAATCACGTTGTTCAATTAAAAATTAACATCTTTGAAATTTGTGAGGTTATTTTTATCAACTATTGTTCTCAGTGTGCGACTCACTGTCAGGAAGCAGCAGGTCCTGCTACCCCATTTCAGGGGGATCCACACTGCATCCTATTTACATTTCTGTTGTTGTTGTCATTGTTTATCAAGATGTGTCAACAGTATAAGCCAAACAAGGAGACAGTTTGTCACTTTACTGCAGAGTTTTACCAAAGCTGTAGAATGCATTGTGTCTCTGTCCCTGGGAACCTCAGCCTAAGATCATATAACAGATGAGAGACCAGCACAAGGGGCTGAGTCCTCCTATGTTCAGAATAAACTAACCACCAAACATCCTCCTTTCATGGGTCAGAGTCTCTTTTATTGGCCATTCTAGAATATTCTTAAGCATTTGCAATGCTTTTCTCACTACTAGGAGACAGGAGAACCAAGTGAGAAGAATGACAAGCTGGCAACCATGACTGTCAGTCACTGTGGCATTGACCATAGTCTTAACAAGACTAAAGAGTCAGTCTGTTCGGTCAGAAGCACCTAAACCCCTCAGCTGCCCAGGCAGGTCGGACCAGGCTTATGGGAAATGTGCTCACAGGTGAGACAACCCTTGGCATTAGCTCCAGACTTTCAGTTCAGAGAACGGTGAGTTCCCAGTACAAGGGAGCGGAAGGTGATGTCATCGCATAGATATGGCTCGGCTTTGGAATTAGTAAGCATGTTCAAAGTTCTCTAGTACACATACTTGGAATCAAAAAGTGACTAGTGATAGGAAACTGCTAGGCTAAGATTTTCAAAAGTAAAAGAATACTCCTGATGTACGTGCTTTCCCTTCGAAAATACCACAAAGTTTTTATGTGTGTGTTACAATCCTATTTTCACTTGAGACTTTCTCAGATGATAATGTTAGGAACAAAAAATCCAAAATTAGCTCTAGGCTATGAGTGAATAATTTCCAACAGCCACTCTAAACTGGTTTATACTTTTAAAGCCATATATGGCTGAAAGTAACTCTTTCAACAGGAGGAAATAAAAGGAAACTGTTTGCACATGACAGAAAAAAAAAAGTTTAAGCAGTAAATATGTGTGAGGAGAGTCCAAGCTCCTAGAACGTGCCAAATGAAACTCTAGGTGATTTTTGAATTTGCTTTTAGTCAATATTTATTTGAAATGCTTTACCAACTTTCAGAGCTAAATCAGGAAACATTACTTCCATTAATTAATATTTAACAGTTGGGTAGTATTTCAGGCTTGTACGTCTTCCCTTTTCATAACTAAAAGCTGGTGAACATTTAATTGAATTTTGATGATAATCTTAATAGCATCATTCTCTACATTTGCTCCTTCAAGCAATTTTACATTTGCAAATTGCTTTTGCATTCCTTATAGCTAGTTACATAACTTGGCTCATGGAGTAAATTAAGTTCTTACTAATGTAAAGGGATTTTGCTGTAACAGAGTAAACATAGATATGTCAATAAATGCACAGGAGATAATTTCACTTCAGTAGTAATATATCAGTGCTAATTAATAAGTGTCTCTTGATACATAACACATCTAGCCTTCCTCACAGTCTGGGAATGGCACTGAAGTCAGCTTCTGAATTATGACATTTTCAGGGCAGATCTTACCATGATATTGACCTCATCACACAAACAGTCAGCTGACACTCACGCTGGACAGCTCAGAAGCTGCCGAGGGCTCAGAAAGAATTCCAGTTAGAGTTTTTAAAAAGATTTATTTGTTTGTTTATTACATGTAGGCACACTGTAGCTGTCTTCGGACACAGCAGAAGAGGGCATCAGATCTCATTACGGATGGTTGTGAGCCACCATGTGATTGCTGGGATTTGAACTCAGGACCTTCAGAAGAACAGTCAGTGCTCTTACCCTCTGAGACATCTCACCAGCCCTCCAGTTTGATTTTAAGAATGCTCATAAGGCCGTCTAGCACTCATAGATCACCTTTAAATTCTTTTCAATTTCAAGAGAAGATTCTGCCTTGGCACAATAGCTGACAGAAATGTCTTCTTTTAAAAAATAAACAGGAAAAGACTGACACGCAGAAAGAAGCCATGGAGGCAAAACCTGAACTGAGTAAACTCAGCACACTGTCTTGTACAAAGTACAGCCACATGACATCATTGCTACCATTAATATTCCTAAGGATATTTTAAGGTTAATATCTGGATATTTTCTTCACAGGGGCTATAGTAAAAAATGCTATCAAGAAACTAATTATATAAGGGACACATGTACTTGCAAATCCCCATCTCTTTCTCTTTACTAGTTTCCCCCCACCACATGCAGACCACACACACTACACACAGAAACATGCATGTATACATACATACTTATCAAATATGCTTGACTTATATCTAATAGGGTGCTTCTGGGGCAGAGGAAGCTCTATTATTTAGTGATCAGTGAATGTCTCTTTTCCATATTTATGTCTCTTACAGGGGATCCAGGCTCCGTTTGCAATCCTCATGACTACTTACAACCATTCATAACTCCAGTACCAAGAGATCCAGAGCTGCCTTCTGACCTCCACAGGCCCCAGGCACACATATGATACACATACAAACATGCAAGCAAAACAGCCATGCATATTAAATGAACAATCAGACAAATAAATAAATATATCTTTTTTTTAAGAGTAAAAATTCAAGTGAATATTTTGTGTGGATATATAAATTCACGTGGGTAGCTTACTGGAAAAAGCATTTGCTTTGTAAGCAGGAGGGCCCCATTTCTCATACTCAAAACCCATGTAAAAGCAGGGTGGTTTTCTAACTCTAGTGATTCTACAGTGAGATAGAACACAGAAGACAGGACTCACACACGCTTCCAGGACAGGCATGCTGACATGCACAACCCTGAACAACAAAGAAATTCTATCCTGTGCTAGGTGACGAGAGACACCTGAGGTTATCCTCTGAGCACCACACAGATGCAGTGACATGTGCTTGGCAACACTTAGAACATGTCATTTCCACGGGCCGGCAAGTTTTTAAATGTATTTTCCCAGAGACAACTATATTAAAGAGAAAGAGATAAGTTTGGGGGATTCTAGCCCTTGAGTAGCTTACCATGACCACTTTTCCCATCTCTGCCTAGTCTGAAGATGTGCCTAAGTACATGGACCTGTAGCTTTCCTTTGCTGACCAAACTGATGGATCCCTACTCTCAAACTCATCTCCTCCCTGCTAATTTCTCTCCATTGTGTTTATGCTGTAAGTGCATTAATAATTGAACCATCTCCCCAGACTAAATCTTTACACACACACACACACACACACACACACACACACACACACTATATATATATATATATATATATATATATATATATATATATATATATATTTGACAGCAGGGCCTGTCTTGGTTTTATTTCAGTTGCTAAGGTAAAATATCCTGACCAAAAGCTATTTTAGGAGAGAAAAATGTTTATTCATCTTACAGTTCTAGATTATAGTCCATCATTAATAAGAAGTAAAGGCAGGAACATAAACAGCTAGTCATATCATATTCATAGTCAAAATAGGATGAAATGAATGTGCCATGTTGCCTGCCTATTTTTTGCTCAACTAGGTGTCTTTACCCTTAAGTTCTTCAGGACTCTCTGCCTAGGGAGTGGTGCCACCCACAATAGGCTAGGTTTTCTTACATCAATTCACAACCAAGACAATACTCTACAGACATGCTAACCTAATCACCTATAGCTAATTTCTCATTAAGACTTTCTTGCAGGCCAGTGGGTCACAACTGCTGGGTCTCTATTCCTTTGGGAGTTGTATATCAGCTACTTACATTAAGATTCATAACAGTAGCAGAATTGCAGTTATAAAGTAGCAAGAAAATAATTGTATCGTAAGAGGCCACCACAATGTGAAGAACTGTATTAAAGGGTCACAATATTAGGAAGGTTGAGAAGCACTGTCCCAGTTGATTTGAGGTTGTGTCAAATTGACAGTTAAACCAACCAGCATAGGGCATATGGGTTTGTCTTTTATGTGGAAACCTATGTGTGCATAGTGTCTTTGGGGCTCCTGAATGCCATGCATATAGTCCTCTCCTTCCTACAACAATACCTGCTTTACAGAATGACTACGTTCCTTGCTTCTTTACTGCAGTGAAGAGTTCATTAAACCCAGTGTTTTTATTTCACTTAAACATTGTTTCAGTACAAGTGTCCCCAAAGACCACTATCTTTCACTGTCACCCTTTGTACACAAAGACAACCTACTGGCAGTAATCATGTGTCTGTGTACGTGGCTGAAGACAAGAAGCTGTATTGAAGAATCAGTCACTGTGCACATCTAAAGCATATGTTTTGGTCTGTGGTCTGGCTTCTTTCCTATGAGCTTGTGTCATGGACCCCACAAGCCTGCTTTCCATGGGGTGCCATCTCACAGCGTTGTACTTGTAGTCGTCCAAAACAATGCGAGAGAGGAGAGGAGAACAGCAGCAATACGGTGAGATCCATTTGCCATTAGACTTAGCCATCCTGCTTTCTTATGGGGCTATGCATATTCTCATTTGCTGCACTACCCTCATTCCTTGTTGAGCTGTCTGTAGAGCGTGGAAACCCTGAATGGCAGGTGTGGGCTTTCATAGAAAAGATTCTATGAGGATCATATAAGCCGTGGTGACTAAGATTTGGCCCTATTACCCAACTCTTGGCTTAAGTGTCTTCTGGAATAGTTTGAAATTCACTTACCTTCCTAAAACTGAACTTTGTAGTTCCATTTATTTAATTTATTTATTTATTTTTATTTTGAGTTGGAAATCTCATTCATCCCAGCCTGGATTAACTACATAGCCTATTGTGGTGGTTAGCGCTAATTGGCGACTGGACAGACTCTAGAATTACCTGGGAAATGAGCCTTTTTGATTACTTTGAGGTAAGACCCTCCCATGATGACTGGTACCATTCCAGTCCTGAGCTATGGACTGAGAGAAAGGAGAGAAAGGAAGGTAAACCCATGCATCCCACTTTCTGCTTAAGTACAGACTCAGGGTGAACTAACATTGGTCCCAAGGTCCTTCAGCTGTGACTTCCCCTGCAGTGATGGAATGTAACCCGGAAGTACAAATTGAAATAAAAGAATTCCCGCAAGTTGATTTTTGTCAAGATAGTCTCCACAATAGGAAATCAAACCGAGACATTAAGGGTGACCTTGAATGTCTGATTTTCCTGCTTCCACCTCCCAAATGCTGGGATTACAGGCATGTACTACCATAAGCATGTTATGTTTTGCTGACAATCTGTCCCAGACTTGGTGTATGCTAGACTCTACCACTGTTCTACACAGCCAGTCCCAAGCTTCCCCTTAACACACTTACAGAGTTATCTCTGGCTGAGTCTGTATTCCCCCGAATAAGATAAGTGAGAAAATAATTTTTGACCTGATCCTCCATTAGATGTAAGGAGTGGACACATTATTTGACTGTCTTCTGGATAACAACAAATCCTAATTCTTCTGTTCGTATGTGGACTGGGCCATGCAGGATTCACTTCTAACATGTGGAATGTGACAGTGATGATGTGTCACTGTGAGACGTGGTCAGAGAAGCATGCGGTCTCTTCCTGGTCCTCCGCTCAGGGTGACTCACCAGTCAGCAGCCATGCTGGTAGGACCCTCAGGCTCCCTGAGGCATGAAGCCCTTTCACACAGTTCAGGAGTGAGTCACCGTGCCTGTGGATTCTCCAGTCCTTTTGTGGATTGCTTTTTCATTGGACATTTTCTTCATGAGAACTTCCTGGAACATTCTACCCAGTTTAGGTGATCTGGGTCTCCGGAATGCAAGAAGCTCAGATAATAAAATGTCATTGTTTCAAGTCATTGTGTTTGTGGGTGGTGTGTCACACAGCAGTAGACAGATGCTATATCACACAGCAGTAGACAGAACTGGCTGTTGCTATGTTACACTACGGAGCTGCGGATGGAAATCTTGAGTCCTTGTTCTAATTTGATAGTGCATGTTTTCTACTTTCCGGAAAAGTGTAATGTGATTTCTTCTGCTGCCTAAGACTATGGCTAGTTGTCTGGTGGACATTTGACCTCTTCTGTCTTGGTAGGGTCTCGGCTTATTGCCTTACGCTCTCACATTTCTAACAGGAGGAGCACATTTTTACTCAGATGGTATCCACAGACAGCGTGTTTCTTTGCATGAAAGAATTTAGAGGAAAAAGGAAGCCAACATTTTAAAATACAAATGAGTCAAACATATCTATTGAATAAGAAGTAAAAATGTCTATAAATTCTTGACTTGTTTTTCTAATTGCTTCAAGCCACACTTCAGCGATTCTATTCCAGCTTCTAAGTCTATGTTGTTTAGATTATTTTAACAGATGGTAACCAAGTACCAGACAGATCTCAAATTATCTCCAAATGATGCGGTGCTATGCCAAACTCCCTCAACCCTAGAGCTAACGGCTCAGAATGGGTACTGGACCCAGAACAGGGAACGCGTACAAAGTTCAAAGTATGCTTAGTGTCTTTGGACCTAACTGAAAATTGGATGATGATTCTTACTATAAATAGAAAAACTAAAAAATATAGATGAGCAACTGGAGACAAGTTACTCCAAGCTAGTGGTTGCTGGAAGCAGGCCAGTGGTGCTTGTTGCACTTCTGTGGAGGTGGAGTCTCTGGGGGGAGAGTAGTTTCGTATCTTTCCCTAATGGAAAGCACAATATATAGACCAAGGAGCTGCTTTGTTCACTGTCAATGAATTAAACCAAGGTCCACACCTTATTTTTTGTAATACCGAGTTTCCATTCCCCCGCCTCCCTCATTTTGTTTGTACTAGGCAAGTGCCCCACCACTTAGCTATGACCTCTTGTCTAAACAGTCTTCTCTTTTGATACAAAGTTTCTCTATGTTTCTCAGATCACCAGGCTTGGCTTGAGCTTTCAAACTTATTTTGCACCTAGCTAAACTAATTTCTTTTAAGAATATACTATATATATATATAATTTTCTATTGCTGAGTAAATATCTATATGCATAAGTATTAAGTTCACATAAGCATAAGCCAACACTGCATAGAAACACATTCAGGTTTAAAGCTAATATCCCCTTTGCTAATAGGGAGAGGTCTAAGATTGGAAGACTGGGATTGAGCAAGGTGTGGTGACACATAACTATAGTTCAAGCTTTTGGGAGGTTGGCAGGGGTATTCTTAACTCCATAGTGTAAGAACCTATACACTAAATATGTACAAAAATAATTAAACTTTGGAATCATGGAGTATACCAGTGGTGAGGGCTTTTCTTGGTTGTCAACCTGAGTAGATCTCCAGTTGACCAAAATGTAAATCGCTAGACACTCCTGTGAGGGACTTCTTTGTTCAGATTATTTGAAGTGGAAAGACAGCCCTGTGTGGTCAGCACTTTCTGTTCTAACTCCCATACAAGGACTTAGAAAAATGTAACTTTTTTCTTTTGCCTGCTTTCCTTCCCTCTTGCTAGCTGCCAGTGTCCTGTTGCTGATGTATTCTTTTGTTGAGATTAGAACCAGCCCAACACAGACTGAAGACCAGCAGCTTTCTAGGCATTTCACAGGCCTCCAGTGTCAGATTGCAATTGCTGGGAGAGCCGGCTTCATGGACTGAGCTATTTCTATATTCTTAGTCTCTTCAGTACAGAGCAGCCATCATTGGACTAGCCAGACCTTGTTCTGAAAGCTCATCTATTAATCCCTTTCTCAGTTCTATCCCTGATTACTATAGATTATAGTCCCAGGAGGGGTTCAAAAGGAATCCAGTGTAAGGATAAATCTCTGTAGTGGGCTTGGTGGTATCTGGAGCTGTCCCTCCAACTCAATGAAATGTGCAGATTCTAAAGACTCCACTAATAGCACAGAGTGCCGAGAGCACATACTGTGAAATAAAGAAGGAACAGAGATAAAAACGTGTGATGACCGTGATGTACCTCTTGTGGGGAGCAAGGAATTCAGTGACCCTATCCATAAAACTGGCTGCTGGCTTATAACATCTCTGAATAAAGTGGCACAGGAAACGATGAGCTTAGTCATAAAATTAGCCAATTACAGACGTACATATATGATCTAAAGTTTTCTAAATGTGCCCTGGAGGAGACTCTTCTCTACTGTAGCCTTAGAAAGATGATAAATGTTTTCAGTGATGGATAGGCCTATTATTATACAGTGTATACCTGTATCAGAATGTCAGTGGTATAATTTATTGTAGAATTATATGTTAATGATGAATTGAAATAAAAAGTTAAAATGTACTGTCGTTCACATCTATAGTCTAATGCACAGAACATTAACCATTTCTAATGCAGTTATTTTTTAATGTTATAGGAAACATTAAAACACTGCTAAGTTTCTTTCTGATTAGGCTTTGTTTTAGTTTTTGAATCAGGGTCTCATGTAGCCCTATGTCATTCCTTTAAACCTCCAGTCCTTGTCCTTCTGCCTCATGAGTGCTGGGATTACAAGCATGTGCCAACATACCTGGTTCTTTGCAGAGCTGGGAAATGAACCCAGAGTCTTAATGCACATGTCAGGCAAGAGCTGTGCCAGCTAGGCTACAGAAACAGCCCCTAGCATATATATAATGTATAGACTTGAATATGCTATGAGGAAGAAGTCCTCAGTAGCCAGCCTTCTCCTATCCTCATGGGCCAATCACACGTGTGGCAGCTGGGTTTTTTTTTGGTGGGGGGAGGGAATGTTGTATGAAAGTGACTACACCACAAATATGAAGCTATTCAAAAGACTCTATTCCTCTGGATTTTCAACACTTGATTCCTCATTTCTGGGCAGCATTAGTCACAAGGTGACAGAGCACATCTGTGTGAGTTAGGTGAGCATCTGCCAGCTAACACACTGCGACAGCTTAAATGCCTTCGTGTTATTCCGTCTTTATTAGGATGCAGCTCCTAACTGTCAGGCTGGAACAAGGAGGAGAAGCATCCCTGCGGCAGATCACAGTGACACGGATGCCTCGTGACATGTGGTTGCAGGGTTGTAGAGTTATTGCACAGCGTTCCAGGGACAGTGTCTTCACATAGTCAGCGGTTTGCTTTTTTTCTTTCAAATTCCCAAGTTTCCTTCAGAAAACCCAGGAAGTTGGATATTGTCAATACCCCTCTCCCTATGGCGTTTGGAGTCTCTATTTGCTGTGCACCTGTGCACCTCTCCTCTCTGAATTGATGTTGCCATGCCATTGTAGATATGGATACAATAAGCAATGGTTTCATCCACTGTTGTTGTTGTTTTTTTTTTTTTAAGGTAAAAGGACATATGCTTACAATGCTTTCTAATCCCAGCACTCAGGAGTCGGGAGACAGGTGGATCCCTGGAGACAGTCAGCCCACCTATTTATTATACTTGGCAAGCCCCAGACCAGTGAAAAAGACTGTAGCAACATAAAAGTGGAAAGCTCATGGGGAATGCTTGTTTTGAGGCCTGTATGTACATACACACACGTGCACCCCTACATACGATGCACATACGACGCACACCACATCGATATTGTATGTGTGTACACCGAAGCATGGGTGCCCCTGCGTGGTCACTGTCCCCACACAGACAGAAACTTAGCCTGCCCAGTCATGGGTGACAATGAGAGATTTAGGCCATTTGTGAAACAGTAAGCCAACCATTACCAGAGATCTAACATGCTGATAGTGGCTGTTGATGTTCAAGTCTTCAAGACCATGAGAAATAAATGTTGTTGATACACTATCCTAATTGTAGTATTTTTAAAAATAATTGTCTGAATGCATCAACACACCATATGACATTTTACATTCCATTCTCAAATTTTGCAGTATAAAACAATTTTTCCTTTTGATTGGTGTGTGTGTGTGTGTGTGTGTGTGTGTTTGCATCAGAAACATGGGAAAGATTTACTTGTCCAGCTCTCAAATGGGTACCTCATGCAATTTTTCACAGGGGTGCCAAGCTGAGAGTTCAACTGGATATTCCCATGGTAGCACATTGGGGATTGCCGCATTAACAGTCCAGGCAGCTGTACTGACCACATGCCGCTCTCTTTCCCCTGAAGGAGTCTCGAGAAAACTGTACCAGTCTGAACAGCCTTCTGTGACCTAACTTAGAAGTCCTGGAGAGTTATATCTGGCATAAGGCAGTGGCTGAACCAGTTATGTGCTCAACTAAGGACAAAGGCAACCAGCACACATGTGAAGAACTGATCCCTTTATTATCACTCAGGCAACCCCTGCAACCCCCACCCCCGCACCCCCTCTATGAAGCCCTTAGCAGTTCCTGCTCTTCCTATGTCCATACTTTAACCTCCCTCAACAACTCGTATATGGAGGATTCTGCGGCGCTTGCCATTTTGGGGGAGAGGTTCACTTACCATGCTACCTCTAAGGTCTATGCGGGATGCTTCGGTGGCTTCTTATTTTTAAAAGCTGAGACATAGTCTACCAGGTGTTGACACTAAGGCCCATGTATGCTTTCAACCGTCACTGGGTACTAGGATGTTTCCCTCTTCAGGCTACTGCAGCAATAGAGAGCCTGTGTCATATGGTGACACAGTTTAATTTTCTGATGTTGAATGTCCATATTGTTTTCCATTGTGAGGTACCCTTTGACATGTCTACCAACTGGAGATGCAGGCTTCCATTTCTCCAACATCCTCCAGCAGACTGGAGCGGTGTTTTGCTTCTAAGGTTGTGAGACAGGGTCTTAGGTTTGCCTAGACTCCTTGGCTTTGCTATGGAGCCAAATCTGGCTTTGACCTGTCCTTCCTGCCTCAGTCTCCAGTGTGTTGGGAAGAGAAGTTTGTATTACCACCCCCTTTCAGTTGAAAAAGTAAAGAAGCACAAGGCTGAAAGTCACCTGTTCTTTGTCCTGCTTTGGCAGCATAGTCTTATCAGCACACCTTGTTTGAGAAGAACATTCCTGTCTATCAGAAAAATCTTGTTTTCAAAAAAGAGTGGGGGAGGAAGATGAGGAAGGAGGAGGGGTGTAGAGCAGGACAGAGCGCAGGCTTTGAACCTTGGGAAGAGATGATTGATTGATTGATTGATTGATTGATTGATTTACTTACTTATTTTTGTGTTAAGTATAACCTAGCTGTCAACAATGTGGTCGCAGACACTGTGGTCACAGACACTGTGATCACAGACACTGTGGTCGCAGACACTGTGGTCGCAGACACTGTGGCATGTCTTCCCATTCTGGACCTTCCCTTCCTTCCATTCCCTGCTCAGGACAAAGTGAAACAAAGCTGCCAGTGTGACCCCCACTAATCCAATTACACCTTGAATGCGGAACAAGCACCTTTATTATCCATCCGCACCCCCATGCGCCTGTGATCTCAACGTTTGTGGTGAGGAAAGGGAACTGTTCCCCAAAATGATTAAGGGATGCCTTCAGCAAACACTGGGCAGAGAAAGACTCAATTTTTCCATAAAAGATAGGCATTCGTGGGCTTTTCTTTGGGACAAAAAAACAGGCACCATGCTCAGTGCAGGCCCTACTTTCCTAAAGTTTCAGACCCAACACACCTTACCCCGAAGAGGGCCTTCGTGGACAGCAGACCAACACCTTTCTTTTACATAATCCATGTCAATGCTTATTTTGGAGTTGCATTTTTTTCCTTTTCCTTTTCTTTTCAATTTTTTTGTTTGTTTATTTGTTTGTTTTTTTAATCAGCTTGTCATGAGAGGAAATAAGATTTACAGCTTATGACCATTTCTTAATAATGTTTATCTCATACTCAGTTCAAATTGTAGAAAGGCACAAGTGACTCCCTCGGCTGTTGTCTTTCCTTAGCTCTAATGTGGGAATACTTGATGGAAGTTACTAGCCACATCTTCCAGACAGTTTAGGGCAGGTGATGCGAGGCTAATTACTTTTCTTTCGGTCAATGTGTTGCCCTAACACAAACTTGCCTGGATCTACCGGATCACCTTTTGGAAATCACCTGTGTTTCCTGCCTTGGTGACAGTGGACCAAGATGTGTTGCTAATCATAACTCTCAGCCATCTGTGAAAGGTCTTTTGGTCTTTCTGTCAGGTGGAGGGCCTATCACGGCTCTGAGATGATCCTAAGACCAGGTTCAATTATATAATGTCCCCTTCAAATTTTGAGTCCGTCTATAAAAGCAACATCACAGTTATCAGAGGAGCAAAGCACAATGGGAGAGATAATCAGCTGGGAAAAAGAGGCCGCTCAGCCTTCAAGGCTGGCTCGAGTTGGTGAGTAACCAGGCTTAAGCACTTCTTTTGACCTCCAGTAACCTCTACTCTTTGTTACTTTTCCGCTGATAGTTCTGGTCCTGTGATGCTGCCCCCCCTTCCCTGCCCCCCATTGACACATCACGCTTGTTCAGATGGTCACAGTCCAGCTTCGGAAGCTACCATTTCAACAGTTAAATCTCAGCCCAGATCTTTAGCAACTTTCTGGAAAAAAAAAATAATAAAGCAAGGTAGCAAAGGGAATTGGAAGATGTGTTATAGCGCTTGAGAACCCCAGAGCCCCAGTCCTTCTGCACAGAGTTCTCTTGCCAAAGGACAAGACCAAAAATAATCCCAGTATGTCTGCATATAGCTTTTGGCTGGGAAAAGAATTTTGTTACTTGGCCGCACGGCTTCACAGAGGGTAATTGGTAGCAAAGGAAATCATTTGCTCAGCTTGGGTTAAGACAAACAACCAAACTAGATGATAGGGGTTTGAGTCAGAAGATATCAGATATAAAGCAAGAGGAATTGCCAGCCCCGGAAAGTGCTGGGAGGTGAGCTACACACCACAGTGTGATTCCTATTGGGATAAATTCCTTTAAGTGCTCCAGAGTAAGGTCTGATCCATCTCCAACCCCACCAGTTCTATGTTTGTGGGTTTTCTTCCTGTGAAGGAAGGACACAACACCTCTTTTGGTAGTCGCGGTACACCTTGGCGAGAATCCTTGCTTATTTCTTTATAGAGGTATGTAGATCTGTGTGTGTTTCTGTATGACTTGGGTGCTACCCAATATATGCCAAGATTCTATAAATATTCTCGGGATCCTTGCTGCTTTTTGCCCATTTTTGCACCACTAATCAGGGTAGGTCAGTGTCGGAGCGAGGCAGATCTGAGAGGCATTGGTACTTCTTCCTTTGTGAGGGCTGAGGTCTAATCACGGAGGCTGTTGTCAGCTACAAAGGCTTTCAAGCAATGACGTTGCTATAAAAAAACAACAAACGAAACCCCATATTCTTCAGAAGTTCTGGGATGCAAGGATTGTGTGTCCCTACCTCAAAGAATCTAATCCCATTTCTGTTCTGCTGTTGAGGTTCAGATCATTCAATCCTATCTTTGTTTTGTTTTGTTTTGTTTTGTTTTGTTTTGTTTTGTTTTGTTTTGTGTTTCGAGACAGAGTTTCTATGTGTCGTCCTAGCTGTCCTGGAACTCACTCTGTAGATCAGGGTGGTCTTGAACTCAGAAATCCACCTGCCTCTACCTCCCAAATTCTGGAATTAAAGGCGTGCGCCACCACCGCCCGGCTCAATCCCATCTTTTTAAAACTTATTGATTGCTATTTATTTAGTACATGTGTGTGGGTGGGTGGCTTGGTGAAAGTGACCATGTGCCATGGCCAGAACATGAAGGAAAGGAAACAACCATTTTTGTCTGACGTCACCTTTCTCACAGCTTAAGAGAGGGGCTCCTGATGGTCGCCACTGTCCATGCCAGCCTAAGTGGTCTGCTTTGGTGCCTTCTCCAGCCTCTGCCTCCCATTTCCTTGTAGGAGTGCTGAGCTGACGGGCAATGGATCTGGGGTCAGCTCTTCTTAGTGGCAAGCACTGAACCACAGACCCATCCTTCACCCTGTAGAGGTGGAAGGAATATCCAGGTCTGAGTCACCAGGCATTTTGTGTGTACTTGTGCCCTCCAGGTACAGATTGGCAGACTGTGTGTATTGGCTTAGTAACTCTACCTGAATGAATTATGAACCTGTCTAATAGCTTTCTTAATAAACTAAAACAAAACAAAACGACAACGACAAAACCCACTGACATTACTGCTATTGAATGTGAAGCGCTTTGATGCTAATATCTTTTAACTCTGGAAATAATAAGAGCTCCTTAGAGTAGATGGTTTCGTTTCATATTTACCTTTTCCGTTGTTCTCTGTCCTCTTTTCTTCATTCTACATTTCCCATAGATGTTAGCATTTAGTATTTCCCACATAATATAACTATGAATGCATTCATTATAATAATTCAAATTTTACTGCCTAGAACTTATTTCTCTTTAGGAATAAGAGCATAGAGCTAACTGCATAACCGTAAAAACTGAATATCTGACTAATACACTGGTCATTCTCGCTTAGTGGTTTCCGCTGTTGTCAAGTTATGCTGACCTCAATGCCAGGATTCAGTTCTCACAAAATATCATAAAGAGTCCCTTCAACATATATTCTTTTAATGCCACTGTGAAGGATTTGTTAAGCAAATGTTTCACAACATAAATCAGGACAAATGAATTTTTTTTCATAAGCTATTTTGGGTGCACCACCCACAGCTGTCCATTTAGATCCTGTGATATAGGGATGTCCACATCATGATTTTGCAAATAGACTTCCTTTTTGAAGGGATAGAGTAAAACGTGTAAATATTTCATAAGAGGCTCATAAATCAGAGCTATATTTAGAAATATGACCAATGAGTCTATAGTTATGTGCAAATAAATCATGAGTATATTCTTTGAAGTATCCCATGATTTTCTGGAAGACAGACAGCTGTGCTTCTTTGTGATGTCTTCAGCAACTTTTGTGCTGTATGAAAATTTGCATATCTCTTATAAATTCCATTGGAAGCACCTAAAGAGGACATCTGTTCCTGACGACTCTGTTCTTGTCGTCTGGTCGTCGGCTTTCAAGGGCGCCCTGTTTGATTCCAGGATGCCAATCAGACTGAGCAGAGATATGAACCTCTTACATAAAATAATCTTTATGCACCTCTTCTCGCATCAAAAATAATAAGTAAATGGATAAACAAATATATAAAGTAATACTAAAAATACAGTAACGGTATTTTTTGAAGCCACCGTGCTGTCTCTCCTGCTCCCTCTCCCTCACTCCCTTCCTCTCTTCTCTCCCCTCCCTATCTGTCTGCCTGCTCAAATGCTACATTAATTCCTTCCATGAGAGCCCATGCTTTTGTTATGGCATTATTATTTTTTTTTAATTTTCTTGTTCATTTATCTCTGAGTAGAACTTTACTTCTTGATGTCTATATTCAGTCTACTTCTACTAAACACAGTGTTTGACATAAATTATAAGACTCTTAAAGGTTCATCAGCACAAACAAAGAAATGAAACAAACAGGTTCCAAGAGGAACAGCCTGCTGCAGCTGTGATCGCCTGAAGGTCAGGTGATCTGGACTTCTTTTCTTGGTGGCTACAGATGGGGTATTTCTATGGGTCAAAATTCCGTTCGGTGGGGGTTATTTGTTTAAAGAGGAATGTCACATATTATTATTCTAATCAGACTTAGTTTCTGAGAAGTTCAGCTATTCTTTTCTCTTCCTTACAAAGTGATTTAGTGAGCTATCAGCTATTGTGATTAGATAGTTGGCCAAATGGGCCCCCCGGGATTAAGGTCATCCTCTAGCCTTGTGATCTTCTAGAAGAACAGACTAGATGAAAAGAAAGGTGTCCTGGTCTTAAACCCCCCATTGTAATGGGAAGAGGGGTTGTGCCGCAAGGGAGAGTCTTAATAGCAAGAATCATCTTTGATTTATAACCCATTGCTGTTCCCTTGGAGTAACAAATGTAGAAAAACCTTTCTATTCCTGCATATCTCAAAGGAAGGGAAGCTTTGACACACTGTTTCTATTTAGATGTTATTTTTCTAAGTAGGACGCAGAGCTCTGAGTGTAGAGTGCCTTATTATTGTCCTCTATTCAAGATTTGCTCAGACTTCTTATCTCATGGACACTCCTCAGAACAGTGTGGACACGGACTTGGACCATGTACCTGTGAGATGCCAGAAAAGTCCGAGGCAGAGAAAAATCCCAGGACTTCCTTCAGGCTGCTTCACTGGTGAGGTACAACATCTAGAACTGGTCATTTTGTTTGCTGTGGACTTATTCCTAAGGGTCACATAATACAAATAGTTTTCTACTTATCAGTCATTGTCAAAAAACAAAAACAAAAAACAAAAACCCCACACACTTCATGGCTATTTTAGTTAACTGAGAAAAGAATCTTTAAAAACCCTTCGTTGTATCTCACATGGTAGTCATATGATTATAAATCTTTCTGGTGATTCTGGAGGCCAGGTAATACCTATTATTTGAATATTCCACATAAGAACTATATCTATATTGATCACCTGTTTTGTGCACTTACATAGTCTTATATGTGAATATTTACCTTTTAGTATTTAGATTTTGTTTATGTTGTTCAGTTAACAACTATTCTCACCTACAGAGAACATTTTTTTTTTAAAAGAATCAGAAATACAAGTTGGAAGGCACTCTCCCCTATAAATCATGCTTATTTTCACTACCCTATCCAATCTTTTAGAAAACTTTTTGGCTAACAAGCTGGTAATTTTATGTCATGACGTTTGTTTAGTTAAAAGATGAGTGTTTTATCTTCAAATCAGAAATCTAATAGACATGGCAGCCAGTACTCCTTACAGAAAAGCAATAACAGGAAATGTCAGGTAAAACAGAGTTGAGCGTGAATTATAGATGCTGGTAAGTTGTAAAATAATTGAAATATACTGCATCACTATTATTTTTATTTTATCTCATGTGCCTGTGGCTAGACTCTATTACCATGTTAATTCTGCTTGATCTCTAACCAGAAGAAAATAAAGGGGAAGATCCCCCACCCCCACCCCCCAGTCCTCTAGTCAGGACTGACCGGCAAGCGCCTCTCTCTCCTCGAAGAGATCTTCACCTACTCCACTCCAAATCTCCTTTATCTGGAATGGTCTGGCCAAAGCCCAGGGGCAGATGCCTGGGCTGTGAGGTCATTGGGAAACCTTAGGGAGGAGGGGCACTGGTTGCTTAAGGGGGAGACAAAGTTCCAGAACGTGTGCGCAGGGTTGTGAAAAACCTCGGAATTTAGACTGAAAGCTTTGACTTCAGCAGACCTTTAACCTGGCTGCATTAGAAAAATTCAGTTTACCCTAAACAGGCATTAAAAGAATGCAGAGTAGATGTCATATGGAAGGTGCAGGAGTAAACAGCCTCTGGAATGGAATGAGGAAACTCCTTAAATTCAGAAAGGAATGAGGAACAGAAGGGTAAATTCAAAGATAGAGAACACCAATAATACTCAGACTGTAAACGTTTGCCCGAAGAGCCTTGCATATTACTAAGGAGTTCCATGGTGAGCTAAAGTACCCAACTTTTTCCTAATGTTGAAGAGATACCTTTTGTCTGGTGTTGAAGACAACACTGGTTATAAAACGTAGACGTATGATTATGTATGTCATTTAGAATGTGTTACTTCAACATGGATATCTACACTTTTTTTGGCACCAGGACAAATCAAAAAATATTATTCATACGGTGGATAACTTACGTGGCTTAGCCAAGGCTGGGAGTAACCCACAGGGACCTGTAACAACCACAGTACGGAGGTATCTTTGGGGTTTGGCTGCTCCCAGCACCTGATTAATTTGGTGCCCATGGGCAGGGCTGATCACAGTGGCTGGCTCCCAGCTTTGGATCAAGTTATAACTAAACTGAGGGTGAAGTACATCTCTAGGGGGTTCCCAATGTACTGCCCTGTAGGTCCCTCCGAAGTCCTACAGTGGATGAGGAAAATATGGAAGATTGAGTTGAAATTCTATCTGTCTGGTGATATGAAGTGACCATTTCCATATCTCTATTTTGGAAGATTTGTTTAAGATTTGGCAATATTCCACAGTCCAACTAATCTCTGCCGGGGAGTGCTAGCCATGTATACTAGAAAACTTCACTTTCGAAGTTTTCAAAGGGCAGAATCCAAGGTTGATTAGCTGTGCACCTGGCCTGCTTTGCCTCCACAAAGCACTTCTCTGGGGGCTCTGGTGTCTCTAAACCTGTTAAAAATCAAAGTAAAGCCCTAGGCTCCGTGCCAACACCTTCTGCCCACCAGGACCCTGAAAATATAAATTTAGGAATGCTTTTAAACTGGACACTGCTGTTCTAGTGTGTAGTAAGAGGAGATTTAAAAAAAAAAAACATTTAAAGGTAACCTTGGCTTTATCTGACTATTAAAGAGCATCACTTTGACTTTCTTTAAAGAATCCATTTTTTTAAAGAAACACAATGTGTCTGCTATTCTTAAGTAGTAAATAACCTTTCTTCAAACATACCACACCACATAGATACTCACAGACAGGCACACACACCTCTAAATTCAACCTATGCTCTCCCGTGGGTGAAGCTTCCATAAAAATGAGAAAAAGAAGCTGGGCGGTGGTGGCACACGCCTTTAATCCCAGCACTTGGGAGACAGAGGCAGGCGGATTTCTGAGTTCGAGG
This sequence comes from Apodemus agrarius, assembly GCA_964023405.1. Classification (NCBI taxonomy): domain Eukaryota; kingdom Metazoa; phylum Chordata; class Mammalia; order Rodentia; family Muridae; genus Apodemus; species Apodemus agrarius. Next base: position 77,523,084 of record OZ030019.1, on the reverse strand, counting down.
CCAGCCTGGTCTACAGCGTGAGTTCCAGGACAGCCAGGGCTATACAGAGAAACCCTGTCTCAAAACAACAACAACAACAACAACAACAAAAAAAAAAAAAAAAAAAAAAAAGAGGAAAACAGAGACAAAGACTGGATGGTAGCAGAGGAGTCTACCAGCAACACCACAATCAGAACCCAAGCTCTGGACACACACTTGTGGCGTAAAGGGGAAGAGGATCGAACTGCTTGAACAACGGATGAGGAGATGAGGAAACAAAATCAGCTCAGCGAGGGTTAGGGACATCTGGTGAGCTAGCGGGATGGGAATTCCAGCCGCATTCTCCGCGGCTGTCCCGGAGCCATGCTTCAGGGCCACAGGTCACGGGTTCGCTCTCCTAGCACACCTTGCCTCCTGTTTACTTACAACACAGCTGCTCATAAAACCTGAGGCAAGTCTCCGTGCGTCAGCGGTGGTGAGTCTGAGGGAGCCGGAGGTCAGAGGTTGGGTGGGTCAGCTGCTTCCTTTATCTCTTCCCAGACCCCCTGCTCCTCATTCCTGAGCAGGCTTATCTTAAGTCTGTTCCTTCTGTTGCAAAACTATAGCCACAGTGACCTCGCTGTGGAGCCAGACCCAGCATCTGGCACGGATCTCCACTGAGTAAAGACATCTAGAAGCTTCGGCTAGATTATCAGGAAGTGAAAGACCCTAAGCCTGGCCCTCAAGAAAAAAAAAAGCCATGTATCCAAGCCTGTGTTTACATGTGTGCATGTATATTTACCTCTGTCCCTGTATGTATCTGTGTGGCTCTGTATTTGTCCTTGTGCACGACTACATGTAAACCCATGTGTTCGTATGTAAATATACATACATGTAACTCTCTTTGAAAGTATATATATGTATACATGTATATATACATACATGTAGTCATTGATTATGACTATGTGTGTACGACTGAATGTATATGCACCAGTCTTTATGTCTATTGAACATAGACATAGAAATAGATGTGTGTGTGTATGCGTGTGTGTGATAGTGTAGATGTATACATAATTGAGTATGTATCTTTGTGGGAACTAGTGTCTGTATTTATGTGTGTATGTTTCTTCATGCATGCCTATTTTTATGTCACAAATGTGTGATCGTGTACCTATGAATGTTAATATGTATGCATTGGGTGCATATATTTTTGAAAGTCAAGCTAAACGGCATCATTATTAGCCTGTTCAACCAATATAAAAACTAACTTCCAACCACCTGTTAAGAAATGCAACTGGCATTTTGGGGAGGGATTCCATTCGTAGGTGTAAAACCTCATTTTGTTTCTGTTTACCGTACAGTCCAAAGAATTGATCCATGCAGGTTCTGAGTAAAAGAAGTGGCGGCTGCTTCCATCTCTGGAGAGGTCTCAGGAAAGTGACTACGGAAAGAACGCTGGCAACCCGAGTGCGCGGCTGATTGCGTCTTCACAAGTCCCCCCTCTCGCTCCCAGGCTGCAGAAGCAGGTTCGTCTCTTCGCGGAATCTGAAAGACGCACAAACACAACGGAAAAGCCCCCACCCTGTGAAATAAAAGCGAAGGGAGGCTTCCTGAGAGGCCAGACTTCAGATTCACTCTCTGGTCCCGAGGCTCTAGTGAACAGCGCACACGGACGAGTTTCTGGAAGCGTCTGTTCTGTGGCACTCCGAGTTCTCAGAGCTTCCTGGGCAATATCCCAAGCGTTGTGGACGGACATAGCTGAAGATGCAGTTGATTTGAGCAGTACTGATGTTAAGCAATGTTTCATATGCTTGGCCGCCCAAGGAGAGGTTCTCCTTTTGAGTAGAGCATCAAGTCTTCCTCTCTAGCATTTGGGGACACTGGCCCTCAGAGCTTCCATTTTACCAATCCTTAGATTTATCTCTAACACTGGACTTGCAACATCGGGAGTGAAGTCAAGTCACATCAGGCTCAGGACCTGATTTTTATCTTGAGGTGTTCAGTGCTTAATATAGGCTCTGACACGAAGGAGGCCTTCCCGGTAAATGTTTAAAGTGGAAACCCTATCTATCGGTGAGTGATTGCAGTTTAACCAAATCAGAGGTGTTTCGTGCTGGAGATGTGGGACGTACTGGGCTGCATGCTCCTGGGAGACTGCCTGTCAGATGCCGTAGGCTTTTAGGAAGAATATCCCACTGAGGCCATCCTCAAAGTGAATTTCGTCTGTGTGGAAGAGGGAAAAAAAGGTGACTTTGGGAATGACTCTTGTCTCGTACAAATCCACAATTTTACATGTTTTTGAGGTTCTGAGAAACTTTGCTGTTATGAAAATCTACTAAGTCATCGTTGTTTTAGTTAGTGGCAGATTAAATTGACTATAGAGTCCTACATTTTTTTTTCTTAAACGTACTTTCTTTAAGCTATCTGTTAGAATTAGCCCCCATGGAAGTAAGAAGAAATCACATTGCCTAAGAGCAGCTTGAGCTATTGGCCTTGTGGGCGCGCGCGCGCATGTGCGCGCGTGTGTGTGTGTGTGTGTGTGTGTATGTGTGTGTGTGTGTATGTGTGTGTGTGTGTGTGTGTGTGTGTGTGTATGCTGCATATGCGCGTACCTGTGCGTGCTTGCACGCTTGCCTCGCATGCCTCAAGGTGCATGTGCATCTGGAAGCTGAAGGCCAGTCGTGTGTAAGTTCCTCCGTCAGTCTCCACCTTAGTTTTTTGAGATGGAGTGTGTTACTGAATCTGGAGTTCTTGAATTCAGCTAGATGAGCTAGCCAGAGACCTTCAGAGGAGTAGAGGTACATCCTGTCACTCAAGGCCTTTCCCTGGGTGCTGGGGACCGGAGCCCAGGTCTTTACGCTTTCGCAGCAAACCCAAGCCGTCTCCCCAGACCTCCAAGAGGACATTGACCGACCCTGTTATGCGGTTGATGCTTAAGTTTAGTTTCCAACAGAGAGGTACTGAGACCATGGGACCTTGAGATAATGAACGAACACATTGGGGACAGAACACCATCGGGAGGAATTAATGCAGGTTTGAAAGGACTAGCAAGCTGCCATGAAAGCTGGTTGGTGGGTAAGAAGGGCAACATGGTGCCTCTTGCCACGTGATTTTGAACTCTCCTCTGCCCATCATGTGCTCCTTGCATGTAGTACATTTTCCCAAAAGGCCCTCACAAGATGCTGATGCCAGTATCATTGCTGTGGATCTCCAGAACCGTGAGTCAAATGAGCCTTGTTGTCTTATGCCGTTTACAGCCTCAAGTTTACATTATAGCCAGCTAACAGGACCAAACACATATGCACATTTTGTGATTCTTGAATCTAAGGCCTTTTTCCGCTCAGGGAACAACACAATAAAAAGCACAGACTGTAACTTCCCAATGCTTATTTCCTTTAAGTAAAAGATATATAACATTTACAGAAATTATACATGTGAAATTTTATCAAAACTTCCAGAGTACAGTGATCATCTAATAAAATAGAAGCCAGAAAAGGAGGGATGAGGTAGAGGGTGGGTAGGGAGGGAGAGAGGGAAGGAGAGAGAGAGAAAGAGAGAGAGAGAGAGAGAGAGAGAGAAAGGGGGAGAGATAATACAACCAATTTAAGTTCATCCCTGACTACTTTACAAATAAAGGAGATTCAGACTAATTTATTTGGCTTTGACAATTACTGGGGGCGCTGGGTAACCCCTGTCCTTCTAATTGCTGGCCTGGCTAGATCCCCATTGTGTCACCCAGATAGTTCTCATGGCCATGTGCGCATAGTGCATCTCTCCCTGGCAACTTCCTTCTCCTCCTGTTCTGCCCCCCTCCACCTGGTTAATAAAGCACATTTTAAACTATCTTTGGGAGAGAGATCAGAGACAGAGGGTGGAACTACACATTTAAACTACTGAAGGAAATGCATCATTTAAAATATATTTATTTTTTAAGGCATACAAATGTACGGTTACAGGCTCGGACATATGACCCAGTGGTTAAGAGCACTTGCTGTGCCTGAAGAGATCTGGGGGTTTTGTTCCTAGCATCCACAGCGGGCAGTTCACAGCACAGTAAACTTTAGCTTTGGGGACCCTGTCTTCTCCTCTTGCATCCACAAAGGACTCTTAAGTACGTGCAAGCACACCATGCATGAGCATGTGCACACCCCTGTGTACACACACCCCCACACACACTTAAAATAAATAATTAAATCCTAAAAGGAAACAGATAGTGCCTATCCAGATAGTGCCTCTGCATCTCTAAGATTGCTAAGCTAATACAAGCTACATGAAAAAAAGCTATTTGGTTTTCGATTATTGAGTCACAAAAACACACCAGACAATCAAAAGATGGTCCCAGAAAACAGATCTCATCTCACTGTAAGAGTAAAAAACACATCCATTAGAAATGCCACATTGCTGTTTCCTGAGTTTTTATATCTTAGCCATTCTGACCCGTATGAGGTGGAATCTCGGTGTTGTTTTCATTTGCATTTCCCTGATGACAAAGGATGTTGAACAATTCTTTAGGTGCTTCTCAGCTATTCAATATTCCTCAGTTGAAGATTCTTTGTTTAGCTCTGTACCCCATTTTTAATAGGGCTATTTGGTTCTCAGTAGTCTAACTTCTTGAGTTTTTTGTATATATTGGACATTAACCCTCTGTCGGATGTAGGGTTGGTAAAGATCTTTTCCCAATTTGTTGGTTGCCATTTTGCCCTTTGACAGTGTCCTTTGCCTTACAAAAACTTTAATTTTATGAGGTCCCATTTGTCAATTCTTAATCTTAGACCACAGGCTACTAGTGTTCTGTTCAGGAAATTTCCCCTGTGCCCATGTGTTCAAGACTCTTCCCCAGTTTCTTTTCTATTAGTTTCAGTGTGTCTGGTTTTACATGAAGGTCCTTGATCCACTTGGACTTGAGCTTAGTACAAGGAGATAAGAATGGATCGATTTGCATTCTTCTGCATGCTGGCCTCCAGATGAACCAGCACCATTTGTTGAAAAGGCTATCTTCTTTACACTGGATGGTTTTAGCTCCTTTGCCAAAGATCAAGTGACCATAAGTGTGGTTTCATTTCTGGGTCTTCAATTATGTTACATTGATCTACCTGCCTGTCACTGTACTAATACCATGCAGTTTTTAACACAATTGCTCTGTAGTACTGCTTTAGGTCTGGGATAAAAGTTCTTTTACTGTTGAGAATAGTTTTTGTTATCCTGGGCTTTTTGTTATTCCATATGAATTTGAGAATTGTTCTTTCTAACTCTATGAAGAATTGAGTTGGAATTTTGATGGGGTTTGCATTGAATCTGTAGATTGCTTTTGGCATGATGGACTTTTTACTATATTAATCCTGCCAATCTGTGAGCATGGGAGATCTTTCCATTTTCTGAGGTCTTCTTCCATTTCTTTCTTCAGAGACTTGTAGTCAGGAGACAGCAGGTGCTGGAGAGGTTGTGGAGAAAGAGGAACACTCCTCCACTGCTGGTGGGATTGTAAGCTGGTACAACCACTCTGGAAATCAGTTTGGCGGTTCCTCAGAACACTGGGCATAATACTACCAGAGGACCCTGCTATACCACTCCTGGGCATATACCCAGAGGATTCTCCAGCATGTAATAAGGACACATGATCCACTATGTTCATAGTAGCCCTATTTATAATAGCCAGAAGCTGGAAAAAACCCAGATGTCCCTCAACTGAGGAATGGATACAGAAAATGTCGTATATATACACAATGGAGTACTATTCAGCCATTAAAAACAATGAATTCATGAAATTTGTAGTCAAATCGATGGAACTGGAAAATATCATCCTGAGTGAGGTAACCCAATCACTAAAGAACACACATGGTATACACTCACTGATAATTGGTTATTAGCCCAGAAGCTTGGAAAACCCGACACATTTCAGATATCAAATAATGCTCAAAAAGAAGGAAGAATCAAGTATGGATACTTGGGTCCTTTGTAGAAAGGGGAACAAAATAGCCACAGAAGGAGAAATAGAGGCAAAAGGTGAAGCAGAGTCTGAGGGAAAGACCATCCAGAGCTTACCACCCCGGGATTTATCCCATATACAGTTATAAAACCCAGACACTATTATCGATGCCCACAAGTGCTTGCTGACTAGAACTGGATATAGCTGTCACCTGGGAGGATCTGCTAGTGCATGAGAAATACAGAGGGGGACATTCTCAGCCAGCCATTGAACTGAACACAGGGTCCTCAATGGAGGAGTTAGAGAAAGGACCAAAGGAGCTGAAGGGGTTTGCAGCCCTATAGGAGGAACAATAATATGAACCAACCAATACTCCCAGAGCTCCCAGGGACAAAACCATCAACCAAAGTGTACACATGGAGGGACCCATGGCTCCAGATGCATAGGCAGCAGAGGATGGCCTTGTTGGACCTCAAAGGGAGGGCCCTGGTCCTAGAAATGCTGAATGCTGCAGTGTAGGGGAATACCAAGACAGGGAAGTGGGCGGGGTTGATTGGGGAATGTGGGAGGGGAGATGGCTTATGGGACTTTCAGGGAGGGGGACCAGGAATGAAATGTAAATAAAGATTATATCTAATTTAAAAAAGGGAAGGGAGGAAATGCCACATTGTGGTATCACACACTGGTATCAGTCTCTCTCTCTCTCTCTCTCTCTCTCTCTCTCTCTCTCTCTCAGTCACTCACTCTCACCCTGCAGAACTCAGTTCTGTGTGTGAGCCAAGTACAGAGACATAGAAATGTGAAAACCAGGACATCAGTATTTCTTCACTAGAGAGACTGGGTTTTAATTGCTCTTGAAAATGGCAGAGAAATGTTTGAATATCTACAACACAAGTATCCCTATCCCTAACAAAAGAAATTTCCTGCAAAATGTGTAAAAGACATTCCTAGTCACATGGTATCTCTAGAGATCTTATTTGCATCCTGAATACGGACTTGATGGCTGACTATTTATAGTGTTCTGTGCATGGAACACTGACTGATTTTAATGTGCTTTGCTGGGTTTTTAGGATGAGAGGTGCAGGAAGAGAAACAACACTGGGGATATGGAGATATGTTTTCTGCCCTATTTTCTCACAGGAATCATCTCTGTATTGGCAATGGAATCCTTCTGAGATTAGCGCTCTTTCGGGAAGTTAATTATAATTCCGTTATACTCATGGTGACATGATTTAGCTTTAACGGGGGAGCACATGGAAAACAGTCTACGAATGTGGCAGTGGACTGGGACAATGGCAGGATAAGTCCCCATTTTCTATTGTTATTGCATCTTTGCCAACGTTTCTAAGTGCTGTTGCACATCCTATTAACAAAATACATCCAGCAGATTATTTTTATGGAGGAAGGACATTGCCTGCTGGGGACCCATTTCTCTTGACATTACAGGAACGTAGGAAACCATATGTTTGCTCTGAGTGGTATCTGATCTTTTCCTTTTCAGAATACACAGTCTGCAAACCTCCTATTGTCAGCCTAACGGTAGGTCCTGCTTTTGTGAGGAGACTTACAATAGCACGGGTATTCAAAATCTGAGTTTGAAATTTACTCTTATCCCTACTTTAACCTGAATTGAGCATAGGCTTCCAGAGAAATTGCAACTGAAAACACTCTTAGGTTTCTTCTGTGCTTTTGAAAAGTCAATGCATGCGGATAAGCAAGATAGCTTAGTTTGGTCCAACATGTGCTTATTAAACATCTACTAAGTCAAGGTGTAAAGTGGTGGAAATAGATGAATTTGTATTTACAATAAAATGACCACATAGTCAATTTCCTGTAAAAGAGTAAGGGAAGGAAGGACCTGGCCTTAATATCTAATTTGCTTGGTGATAGAATTTACATTTTAGTAACTTTTAAATGAGGTAATCATTTCCTGCACTGCTGCTATGGGGAAGTTAATGCACTGTAATATTAATATACTCCCATCTTATGAATGGAGACACGCAGACTCGGATTTAAAAGCATTCTATAGTTAGACATATTTTCTGGATGAGGACCACAGCGGTGTAAGGGTCATGCCTCTTTTTTTTATCACTTTAATTTTGTTAAATGAAAGTGGGGGGCCACCAGGAGGTGGCGTGAACGAAGCTCTAGGGCGTGTGCTCAGCTTTCAACAGGATGGAAACCTCCATCGGCTGCTCTATTCGCTCACCGCGGTGAGCAGTGCGGCGTCTGCAGTTCCTGTCTTTCTTTCTTTCTTTCTTTCTTTCTTTCTTTCTTTCTTTCTTTCTTTCTTTCTTTCTTTCTTTCTTTTTTTCCGAGACAGGGTTTCTCTGTATAGCCCTGGTTGTCCTGGAACTCTGTAGACCAGGCTGGCCTCGAACTCAGAAATCCACCTGCCTCTGCCTCCCAAGTGCTGGGATTACAGGCGAAAGCTGCTTACCTAAGTATAAGGGATTTTGAAACCACTGGACAGGAGATGTTCTTGAAGACAGTGTTCGGCTCATCCCTTCGAAGACACAAGACACATTCCTGGGAATCCCACTGAGAGAAAAGGATCTTTATAGGAACAGAAAATAAACATTTATAGATGAGTAGAACAGAAATGGATGAACAAAGACAAAGATCATCTAGAAAGCCAGATGTCACAACGCTTGCCTTAGGCTTTCTCATGTTGGTGTTGGGGACATTTATTTTTCTTTGGACTGCATTCTGTCAGGGGTAGGTAGGGATGAGCCTATATGCTCACTGTAAATATCTAAAAGCACGCCAACAGGGTTCCTAGGGGCTCCCAGCTCAGACTCAGCAGCAGATAAAGAGGAAGAAAAACCTGCTTCTCAATGTTCCTAATGCTACAATCCTTTAACACAACTCCTGAGGTTGTGGTGATCCCACCACTACCACCATAAAGTTATTTCTGTTGCTACTTCATAACTGTAATTTTGCTCTTGTTATGAATCATAATGTAAACATATTTGGAGTTAGAGGGTCATGTCCCACAAGTTGAGAACTTCTGGATTAGGACTTTTTGTCAGTGGCTTTTCTGAAATAGAGACTCCCTGGGCTTTACCTTCTGCATGCTGCCTAGATGTGAATGACAGCATCCAGTCACTCAGAAGCTGTGCAGTCTGGGGTCTTCAATTTAAACCATGTAGACTAGACCCTAGCTGCCAAATTAAGATGAGGACGGGAGCAGCAGCTGCCCTGTGAATTACTGTGAGGACAAGGGGTAAGAACAAATGTGAAACACACCACTTTATACCTAGCACTAATAAATGTGCATGAGAATGGCTTCTGAGATTGGCGACGTAATCATACATTATCAACATAATTAAACATGGTAAGGGTTACATCATCCTTAGCTCAGAGCAAAGGGAGTCTAATCCAAGGGCATGCTTCTACAGGAGGGTGGTGGGGAGAGGAGACGGGAGGAAGGAGATGGATGGAGTGCTAGCAGTTTCTGACACCGAAAGATACTTTCCAGAGCAGACCCTGGAGTCAATCGTGAGCAGTTGGGTCTGGCGGGGAGCCATGAGGCTGAACATCAGAGTGAAGGGAGACAAAGCGTGAGAAGGGTAAATCATTCTGTTCTGAGCTCTGCTCTGCATGCTTCCCTCTTCCTCATCTACATATAGACCCTTCCAGGAATAACAATAAAAGTTTCAAAGAAATGTTGTTTCTTGGTTGAGTAAGAGCTGGATGTTTGTGATGTTGAAATGTTGGTACAATCTGGTTCCATTTCCATCTTCCCTTTCCAATATTCCCCAGTCCTGCATAAAGGGACCACACTTCTTCATGATTACATTTGTAGGAATGCTGATTCCTCTGCTCACCCCAGACACTGTTTTAATGGACACATGGCAAGTTCCTTTTTAGCGTATGAAGACAGCTATGAAAACAGTCTGGGCTGGAGAGATGGCTCAGCAGTTGAGAGCACTGGCTGCTCTTCAAGAAGACCCGGGTTACATTCCCAGAATTCACATGGTAGCTCACACCTGTCTGACCGAAGCTCCAGTTCCAGGCAATCTGACACCCTCACGCAGGCAAAACATAAATGCACATAAAATAAAATAAATTAAATTAAAAAACAGGCTTTACTTCACTGTTTATAAAAAATATTTAAAATCAACTGTTGCAGGGGCGGGGGGCTAGTTTGCTTTGTATTTGTTTCATTGAGTGTGTCCATCACACTGTGGTTCCCCATCAAGATCCTAAGAAAATCATACAAAGTCATACTAAGTTTAAACATTAAAAGATTAAATAAAATTCAAAAATTACAGTGAGTTGGGTTTTGAACAGAATGAAACCAATGTTCAAAAGGATTTCACAGAGATAACATGGAAAGTTGAACTAGGCAACTCTAGGCAACATCCTTTGGCAATGTGTACTGAACTGATTAAATTAATTATGTCATGTCACTCCGAACCCATTATTATATCAAGGGCTAAAATGTTGAACTAAGCTCATCTTAAATAGTTGTGATATTTTACTGACAATTGCTTGTAATTGATGCGTAATGCTTCTTATATGTTTTCTCCTCATTAGCATCTTTTGTGCTTTGAAAGTTCTATTATGTAACATTATATACATGTATAATTAATTATTCAATTACTCCAAAATAAACTATAGAACGATTAAAGTGAATTTTAGAAATTCTTTAAATTAATAAATGATTCCAAATGAGTTGTATTAAATCTCTTAATAAATGTATTAACTCTTCATTGATGTTAATAGTTAACAAAATATTCCGACTCTTGTTGAATAATATTGAACCGTTATAAATATTTGTACTTCACAGGATTTTTGAGAACTCATTTTTCTGAATTGTGCCTGCTAAGTAAACAATTTCTTAGTAGAGAATATAAAATACCAAGTTTTTAATCCAACTGCTCTCTTTAACACTGTTGAGCTTTCTGACTGCTCATAATTTTTAAAATAAACTTTTTTCATAACATTATTTTTAAAAGTCATTCAAAAAACATACTTTGTGTGAATGTGTTGCCTGTATGCATGTATGTGTGCTGTGTGTGCACAGTACCCAAGAAGGGCATAAGAAGGTATCGGATCCCTTGGGCTTGGGGTTAACTGATGTGGTTGAGAGCTACCAGTGAGTGCTTGGAACTAAACCTAGGACCTCTGGAAAAACAGCAAGTGTTCTTAACCACTGAGCTATCTCTCCAGCCCTTGTGACATTGTGTGTGTGTGTGTGTGTGTGTGTGTGTGTGTGTGGTGTTTAAGAATCACTGGTAACAACTGACAAGCATCTGTGAATGTCTTCCATCTTCCTTGTTAGTTTAACCACATTTTTTCAGAGCTTGTCATATCTAAAGCTAAACAATTCTCTTAGATTTTTTTCTGTCAATTTCTAATACACAGACATTAAGAACCATCAAAGTAATTTTAGGACTTCTAAAGTTATCTGTTCACAGAACAAAGGCAATCAAGTGGCCCATTTGGGGGGAATCCTTTAAAATAAAAACACCAAACCAAACCAGAAGGCTGACTCATCTATTTACTTGGGTGAGAAATATTATTGTATTTTATTTTGATGATTGTCTGTCCATGCATTTGTGGTGTGTGTGTGTGTGTGTGTGTGTGTGTGTGTGTTTGAAAACAATTCATGAAAAGCAGAGGTCATGAATTTGATGAAGTTGGAAGAGCATGGGGATGGGTGTATGGGAAGGTTTTAAGAGAGGAAAGGGAAGGGGTAAATGATGTAATCATATTTTAATTTTAAAAAGTAAAAGAAATAATTTTTTAAAATGACTTTTTCTAAACTCCAATGCATCACCAGTGTGCCAGAGTGATTATCAGGTTGTCCAGGGAAATGAGAGGGCACATGATGTCGTTAGATCGAGGGTAATGGAGACTTCAGTCTAATAAGAATACATTGGGCTTCCGGTGTATCCAAAAGGCTTAAATTGCACTATTGCAATTTTGTCAGCATTTATTCTAATGGACCGAAAGAATTAAAGTCCTGAAAAGAAGTGCATTTTTTATAATTACGTTATGTATGTCAATGTATTCCTCCACTTCACATGGATGGATGCTCAGTTCCAATGCCCTGATGATTTGAAATACATAATAAGATTATTTCAGGAGGGGTGCGGTGTGAATAGTCACTGCCGACAAAGAACCCAGATGTCCCTCAACGGAGGAATGGATACAAAAAATGTGGTATATATATACACAATGGAATACTATTCAGCCATCAGAAACAATGAATTCATGAAATTCTTAGACAAATGGATGGAGCTGGAGAACATCATACTAAGTGAGGTAACCCAGTCTCAAAAGAATACCCATGGTATGCAGTCACTGATAAGTGGATATTAGCCTAGAATCTTGGGACACTAAAGACACAATTCACATATCAAATGATGTCTGACAAGAAGAAAGGAGTGGACAGGTGCTGGAAAGGATCAAAGCATCAGTGTAGGGGAATACCAGAACAGGGAAGTGGGAAGGGTGGATGAGGGAGCAGGGGGAGGGAAAAGGGCATGTGGGACCTTTGGGGGATGGGGAACCAAAAAAAGGGAAATGAAATGTAAATATAGAATATATCCAAGAATAAAAAATTTTTTAAAAAAGAAAATAGCCATATTAAAAAAAAAAAAGAAATGGAAAGAAGGTAATGAAGTTGGATGTGGGGAAGAGACCTTGGCAGTGGGCGGGACAGGCAGTTCCTGTGAGCACCAGGAAGGAAAGGCCCCTGAGACACTCTCCATGGGACAAATCGGCAAGATTCAGCGCGTTTGAGCTCTAAGTCTTTAATGGAGACATAGCATAATAGACAACATGAAGCTACAAAAAATGGTGTAGTGGGCAGAGGGCCGCTTAGAGGGGCCTCGCGGTGGACTATGGAGAGGGTAGAGAATGCTCTTGCACATGGTAAACACAGAAACAGCATAAGTAAGGTGGAGCTTTAGAGATATTTTATAGTAAAACAAAATAATCAAAATATCATAGCAATTTTGTGGACACTAGGAGATCCCGGAAACTGGTCAATCCAAACGGAAATAATGGGGCCTGATTCCAGGGGAGGGGCAAGGCAAGAAGAACTGCTTGGAGATCAGCCCGAGATGCAACTTGCCACACCAAGCACACTGCCCACACCGGTGACTCTTCCGTTGGAGGATGGCCAGACGGAGAAGAGGCTTACAGATCCCTTCAATTTCTCAGTTGAGGATGTTGATCAGTGGGCACCCGCAGAGGCTGGAGGCTCCAAAGTACAAGGCTCGCCTCAAAACAGAAAGTGAAAAGCAAACAAATAAAATAACAGAATCTGTCCAGGGAACCCAGATCTAGCTCCATGTGGAGCGTGTGCTAATGTATGCGGGCTCTAACTTAAATTCCCAGTACCGCAAAATAATAAAAAGAGATAAATAGAGCCTCTGTGCATTGCTTGCTGATTTTCTTTGTACGTCTAAATCCAAGGTACCTGTAAGTAATTTATTATTGACTCGAAAGATGTTGGGTTGAGCTTCATATAAATGGAATTGGTCTCTGCTTTATTGTTCTGTTTATTGCTATGCTTTTACAACAATCCTATTTTTTTTACAGTTTCCTGAGTTACTGTAAGCTGTTACCATCTTCAGTTTCAATGTTCTTTGTCATGTAATTTTTATTTTTTATTTTATATTTATTGACGTTCAGCCTGTCTGTCTGTGTGAGGGGGCCAACTGGATAATGGATAGCTATGAGCTGCCATGTGGGTGCTAGGAATTGAACTCGGGTCCTCTAGAAGAGCAGCCATTTAATGTTTAAATAAAGCTTGCTTTATCTTTTATTCTGTTGTTACTGAGTGATAGGCAGTTTTCTATAAAAATTATTATTTTTAAATTTGTGTTTGTGTGTAGGTCTTTGTCTGGGTATGCACACATGGGTGTAGGTGCCGGGAGAGGGCAGAAGTATCAGATCCCCTGGAACTGAAAATTATAAGTAGTTGTGATATGTCTGATGTGGGTGTCACGAATCAAGCTCAAGTCTTCTTTGGAACAGTACAAGAACTTAATCGCTAAGCCATTCTCCCAGCCCAACAGCCTGATTCTTTAAACATCAGTTTAAAAGAAAATCTAGCATAATTTCAGTAAAAAAAAAAAAAATCAAAATGTCATTGCCCAATTATGCAATTTCATAATTTTTTTGTACAATATAACATGGAATACTTGGAGTTATTAAAAGGCCACATCTCCTTTGGTGAATTATTGAGAGACATAGTGGTTATATTAACTGGCAATGATCAGTCTGCACAAATTCTCTTCTAGTAATAATTTCATATACTCTCGAATTGGTCAGAATGGAAGACATTTTTTTTCCTTGTGAAAATGAAAAACTGACTACATATTTAACTAGTAGGTCATTTAATGTTTGCGTGGAGAAGGGTCACAGCCAATAGGCCATTATTGGGTCTGCTTCAAACAGAAACTATAGGCTGTCTGAGTATCTAACACTCAAGCCGTGAAATCTACCATCAATACTTCTTCCATGGAACAGTTTTTAGAAGCGTTTTGTTTAATTTGCTCTCTCAGAAACCTGCACATCACAGCAGAACATCAGGCCCCGCAGATCTGTGCCTTTGCCTGTGTCCGATCTCCACTCACTGTTGACCAGCACCAGCACTGGCCTTTGCAGTGCCCCTGAACTTCTTTCTTCTGTTCTTGTGTTCCTTTTGCTGTTTTCAGGAGGTCTTTTTCTTCTCATAAAGGCCATGTCTTGCAAGTCTGTGTTTAGGCTCATTCTTCTTTGCATAATCTAAAGAATCAGATCACGCCAAAGCCAGTTGTCTTGCCACTACCCAAGTAAGTTCTGAATCCAAACACAAAGATGACGTCTGGTGTGGTTTTGTACATTTTGCCCAGCTTTTCCCGAATTTCTGTCTTTGGTACTGTTGCCTTCCCAAGATGAAGGACATCAATGACCATCTGTTTCCTCTATAGCAGACGTTTGTTTTGAACTTCCTGGTTGGATGGTGTACTGGCTAGTTTGGTGTGTCAACTTGACACAGGCTGGAGTTATCATAGGAAAAGGAGCTTCACTTGGGGAAGTGCCTCTATGAGATCCATCTGTGGGGCATTTTCTCAATTAGTGATCAAGTGAAGGAGGGCCCCTTGTAGGTGGTGCCATCTCTGGGCTGGTATTCTAGGGTTCTATAAGAGAGCAGGCTGAGCAAGCCAGGGGATGCGAGCCAGTAAGTAACATCCCTCCATGGCCTCTGCATCAGCTCCTGCTTCTGACCTGCTTGAGTTCCAGTCCTGACTTCCTTTGGTGATGAACAGCTGCATGGAAGTGTAAGCTAAATAAACCCTTTCCTCCCCAACTTGCTTCTTGGTCATGATGTTTGTGCAGGAATAGAAACCCTGACTAAGACAAATTGGTACCAGCGTAGTGGGGTATTCCTGTGACAACCTGACCATGTTTTGGGGAGGACTGTGGAAGGACTTTGGAACTTTGGGCTAGATGGTCCATTCAGTGCTGAGACCTCTGTGAGATGTTGTGTAGGAGCTTGGAAGATTATGTTGAGAACAGTGCAGAAGATGGAGGCCTGGCTTGTGAAATTTCAGAGGGAAGATTAAAGACTCTTATCAGGGCCATGAAGACTCTGTGGTTTTGGTTAGCTGGAGCTGAAGAATCTGCTGTGAGTAACAAGATACCAAAACCATTAAAGTCAACCTTTGTGTTACTGGGACTATTGATGCTGGTTAGCTGGAGCTAAGAAATTAGCGGTGATTAAGAAGAAACCAGCATCACTGAGGTGAAATCTTCTGGAAAGTGTTTTCTGAGAGCACAGAGGGTGTGTTCCAGATAGCCAAGGTTGTGCCTCGTGCTGTAGCAGGACTTGGTACTGTGTAAGAGTCACCCAGGTGGTACTGCTTTTGAAGGCATGAAGGCATCATGAAGAACAGCTGAGGCTTGGTACAGTGAGAGGCTGTGGAAGGCCATTGGTGAAAGTGTACCCTCAGTTGTAATTGACAGCCCAAGACTGAAGGGGTCATGCAAAAGAGTTGAGGCTTGGAGATGCCAGTACCATGCAATGACCACCAAGGACAGCAGCAGCAGTGGAGTACAGGCAGCTGGAGCCTAGAAGACAAGGTGTGTGCTACAAAGGGCAGAGCTGGAGAAGTGACTCAAGCCCTTGGAGGAGCCCAGAAGATCGTGAGTTGGATCCCAGACATTGAACCATTGGAGTTTGAGTTTTGCTTTTGATTGTGACTGTGCCCTGATATTTTTCCCTCTTGAAAGAAGGTATTTTAGTGGAGCCCACAGTTCAGAGACTTGAATTTTTAAAAGACTTTGAATTTTAAGATATTGGACATTTTAAAGGGATTGAACTTTTAATATGTAAAGACTGTGGGACTTTTTACATTATTGAGATCTTGGGGATGAATAAGAAAGTAAGGGTTGAGGCTTAATAGTGATATGTTGGTGTGTCAAGTTGACAAGGGGTCAATTGTACCGGCTAGTTTGGTGTGTCAACTTGACACAGGCTGGAGTTATCATAGGAAAAGGAGCTTCACTTGGGGAAGTGCCTCTATGAGATCCAGCTGTGGGGCATTTTCTCAATTAGTGATCAAGTGAAGGAGGGCCCCTTGTGGGTGGTGCCATCTCTGGGCTGGTATTCTTGGGTTCTATAAGAGAGCAGGCTGAGCAAGCCAGGGGAAGCAAGCCAGTAAGGAACATCCCTCCATGGCCTCTGCATCAGCTCCTGCTTCCTGACCTGCTTGAGTTCCAGTCCTGACTTCCTTTGGTGATGAACAGCTGCGTGGAAGTGTAAGCGCAATAAACCCTTTCCTCCCCAACTTGCTTCTTGGTCATAATGTTTGTGCAGGAATAGAAACCCTGACTAAGACAGATGGTTACCGAGTCATTCATGATGGCCACGGTGCTTGAGCTGTAGAGGAGGCCGAGAAGGCTTCATGGAACATTTTTAAGACAGACGTTGCAAATTGTTATCCCTTTTTCTAAAGTTAAAACAAGATCCTTTAATGACATACCCAGAAAATATTTAACTGTGTATGATTAAGCCCTCCAAGAAAGCTGTAGGTAAAATTAATTATTTTGCAAGCCAAGTGCTGTGACTTGTAAAATATACACTTATAATGAAAGTGTTGGAGATTATTTGCCAAACTTAATATTGGTCTAGCAAATGGCATAGCCAGTATTTTCCTGTTCTTTAGACACCAGTATTGGCTGTTAAATTCATTCCTAGTTGAAACCATGTCACTGAGAATTAGAATAAGTGATTGACCCATCAAGAACCAAGAACATCAGCATGGCAAAGCCACACTATGGAGAACATGATTGAAAGGATACCTGGGAAGAAATGAGACTCGATAGAAACTTCAGAGAGAAAAAGGGCAGAGGATGCTTGGCTATGGAAAAGAACACAAAATAGGGAAGCAATAGTTAACAGCACAGTAAGAATGGGAGTGCTAAAGAATGGCCAAAAAGATGGGACACATCAATTAAGTTCCCACAAGAAGGTTCCTGGAAGCCGTAGAGATGCTAACTCAATGTAGAAAACAAAATAACCCCCTGGAAATTCTCGAGTGGTCGGGCTGTATAATGAGATAGGCCTTGGAAAAATCTAATACAACAGTAATTTACAAGATAGATGTAAATGCACAGGGACATGAGACACGGGAACAAGATAGAAATCAATAGCTGTAATTCAAGCATTGGGGCAAAAATGGGGAGGAAAAGGGGGCTCGTCACAGAGTTTCAAGAGTTTTTCTTTCACGCAAATAAAAGTCTTATTAAACTTTGCTCCCTGAAAACAGTAGGACTTTTTTTTGTATTAATTTTAATGAAAGACAATAGTTTTTTTCAGTTACCTAATTGAATGGTAGTTTCAGACTAAACTGTGTTATTTAAAATTGCGTTTTCTATGCCAAAAATGGGGATTGCATTTTGCTTGTGCAAGTACATATAGTATTGTATATGTGTATATGCATGCTTGTTCTTATGTGTGTGTGCATGCATGTGAAGGACAGAGGCTCACCCAGGGTGTCTTCTTTAGTTTCTTTCCATCATATAAACAGAGACAGGATCTCTCATCCACTCTGGGCTGGCGGACCTTGTTGGTCTAGGAAGCCATCTTGTTCTGGGAATCTCCTTCTGCATTTCATAGACCCCAGGATCAAAGATCTGCTGTCATAGCCACAGAGAATGTATGTGGGCGCTGGGAACCCAAACTCTCAAATGCTTCTATTTGCTGAGCTGACACTGCAGCCTTTTAGTTTGCTTGTTGGCTTGACTTGTGTTTATTATTTAAGCATAAAGTTACCAAAGATAGACACTGGGTTTTTTTTCCCAGAAAATTCACTGTGCTGCTTTCTATACACACAGATATTTTGTGTTTTAAAGCACTTATTGGTATTGTTTCCTCTTAAAAATATTTCATGGTATGGATATTTCTACATGTAGAAAATTTTGTGTTATAACTATTTTTCTTTTGTTTTCTTTTTATTTACCTAAGATTTTACCTGGAAGTATTTTCTATCCCAGCCTTATTGCTTCTTCCACGTCATCTTGACTAGGTGATGTACTAAAGGTGTCTGGTTTTTAATTTATATTTATTTTTGCTGTGTGTGTGTGTGTGTGTGTGTGTGTGTGTGTGTGAGAGAGAGAGAGAGAGAGAGATAGAGAGAGATTGCTGTTATAACTTAGAACTTCCTAGGTAATAGGTGTTCCTGGCTCACCAAATCCATGATCTTCCTGCCTCAGGTTCCTGAGTCTGTCAGGTGAAGTTCATTTGCCTAGCTGTTTTAAATGTTTTAAATAATTTATTTGTGATCCTTATAGAGAAGATGGATGATCTTTATAATAATACACATAAAATAATAAAATATACATACTAATATGAATAAATGTTACACTCCTCTACGAAGAGAAAACTGAAGGCAGATGCTGGTTAAGGAACTTGCCGAGGTCACACAGGTGCTGAATAGTACCGTGGACCACATTGACGGCTGCTCTAAAATTAAACTGCACATTTTGTCTACTCTATTAATACCTGGAAATCCTCTTTACACAGACCAGCACATATCCACAGCTACAGATGCTAATTTTAAATTGGAGAATTAAGTAATGTGGGACACTTATGTTTTGACTGTGATTAAAGATTCCAAGTTAGATCTTACAGATTAATACAATAGTTAAATATTTTTTTGATAGTCAGCAGTATTTTTAACAGTAACGTCAACTCATTGTCCCTTTTGGTGAACAATTAAATATTTCCCATTTCCTAATCTGCACCATTCACTAAATGTCATAAATAAAGTCAGACCAAAACAGACCAAAAACCAAAGACTGCCTTCACAAAAAAGCACTGAATCCAGAGTAGGAGAAATGTGGTCCTCAGGACAGTTCGAATCTGCTGCTGTTTGGTATTCCTGTGATCTAAACACAGCTTTCGCAAAGGTTGAAATAAATGTCGAGAAGCAGTTCACAGCCCAAGGAAGGCAGAGGATGTCCCATTCTCTGCAGTCATGTGTACAAGATTGAATCAGAGCAGGGTAGTGACTATAGCACTACAGCCCAGGGACTTCTGCCATAGTGACAGGCTAGAGTTACTACAGAGAGAGACCCTGTCATCCCTAGAGCCACAAACATATGCTATCTAGCATTTTATTCTTTGGTGACCAGATAGAAAGACTATCTGACATACGCTGACAGACATGAACTCGTAGTACAGTGTGACAATTTATTTTTTCTTTTCTTTTTTTATTGTTTTGTTTTGTTTTTCAAGACAGGGTTTCTCTGTATAGTTCAAACTGTCCTCGAACTCAGAAATGTGTCTGCCTCTGCCTCCCAAGTTGTGGGATTAAAGGAATGCACCACCACTGCCCAGTGACAATTTCTCAGAAGCAAAAGGCACAGGTGTTCCTCAAGGGTTTTTAGCCTCACAAAACCAGGACATTGTGTGTTTTCACAGAATTTAAGAACATCTCCTACCTATACCACAGTGTTCAAATACTTTTAAAAAAATAGATAAAATTAGAACTACTTCGATACACTCAAGTACAAATTCTTTTACAGAGAAAGAAAAAAGTGTACATGTGCACACATATGTACACATACATGTTCACACACAGGTAGATACACAAACAAACACAGAGCTCATACAATATTGGATAGATAGGGGAAGATCATGAATTTATAGCTTCACGTTGCTTTCAGAACTGACAGCTCATCGTACAGCGGCTTTCAAGCTCTTAATCCTTTGGAGGGGTGACAGATACACACAGAAAGAGTCTTGACTTTTAGGTAAAAGCTGAGAAATATGCTTTTTAATTTTTATAATTTATGTGTTCTCTACGTGGCTGTGTTGAAAACTCACATTTTCATTTTGTTTTGAAAATGTTGTCTCATTAGAGTGACTCTGGTCATTTTCCATCTAAGTGGTTTTGGGCCTGAAGTCCTGTAACTTCCAAGGATGCAGAAAAATACTTTTGATGCTATTTTAAAGATAATGTGTTCTCTTATTGCAGTAGTGAGTTTTAAAAGTGGAATTAGGCAGATTTATTAGGTTTGCAACAGTGTAATAATTGTTTTCTTTGGAAATTTGAATGCATTTTATTGTGTTATCAGTCCCTTGAGGGTTACTTAATTTCATATCCTTTCTTCTCTTTCTTTTCTTAGGCCACATCTGGAGTAAAAAAAAAAAAACCCAAAACATTAGGATAATCAACTGTCTGGATTGTCCATTTGACCTGCTACTGGAATAGTCCATTTTGATGAAATGCTGGTGGATTTTCTGACTTCAAATAATTAAGAAAACAACAAGTCCCTCACAGCTGTGCCCATCCGTTTGGGTTTTATTTCATTCCAGATGCAGTCAAACTGTTGATCAAAAATAGCCATCACACATATTTTCCTTTATTTATATGACATTTCTGTTTATTTATGCATCATAAATGTATATAAAATATATTTTATTTGTACAAATTATTTATTTATTTATGTGTGTATAGATGTATATGGTTTTCTACTATGGTGGCTTAATACATATATTCAAGAATCTTGGAACATACTTACATATGGGGGAGTACTCTAAATCAAAGTCAAGTAATTCTGTGAGTTACTTTATTGCAGTATTATGATCTGATTATCTTTAAGCATTTTATAAGCTACTCAATGGTACATTTATAAAGACTTGATTATGGTTTTGGACATGGGAATTAGGATGCACATACCCTAACTCAGCATCCCACATTTACCTTCATTATTTACCAGGAGTTTGCATCTCAGGTTAAGTGGCTTACCAAATCAACTGCAGTTCTTTATACAGCAGGGGCCAGTGTCTTACCTGAGAAGGAATCCCATGTTTAGAGCTATGTTTATGGCATGGGGGAGTGCAGTGGTTTTAACTTTTTTTTTGTCTGATTTAGATATTCTATATGTATGTTTGAGTACCTGCATGCCTGTCTGTACACTGCCTGTGTGCAGGAATGCCAGGGTGGGAATCAGAGCCCTTGGAAATGGAGTTACAGCCTGTTAAGTGTAACTGTGAAGCTTGATGTGCTTCTAGGAGTTGATGGTTCTCTGAAAGGTTTGTAAGTGCTACTGATCTTTAAGCTCTCCATCTAGTCCCAAGAGCACTGTTCTGATACACACAATGGTTCCAAAATCACTCCACAATGCACAGCTACCTTAGCTAGATTTAGACTAGAAATGATAAAATGTCAAATGTTTCATCATCAAAATGTAAAACACATATAAAGAAGGCCTTTGTCCTACATGCACTAATGATCAGAGGAGTCATAAGTATAAGCATGTGTTAGTGCAGTTATCCTGACATTCTAACTCGTCAGTTTTTTAAAAGCCCATAACTCTGCCTCTTTTAGGTATAAGCCACTTGCCACATCCATTGAGAATATTTCAGGAATCCCACTTAAGAGTAAGAACTGAGCTGAACATGGTGACACATACCTCTGATCCAACCACAGAGTGGGCAGAGACAGGAGGAGGGTGCAGGCTTGAGACCAACCTATCTATGTAGTGGATTTCAAGCTGGTCATGACTACATAGCATAAACCTCTCTGGAAAACAAGCAAATGAGCAAACAAGCAAACAGAAAAATACAAGAGCAAGTTACCACAGACTTATCTATATGGATAATTCTGTTTAATAACACACATGAAATAAAAGACTTCTGTGAAGTGATCAGGGAGGAGATGGCAGTTTCTTTGAAACATGGAAAATATGTCAGTTACAGTTGTTTGTGGGATGGTTTTGCTGAAGGACAATAAAACCAGAAAAAGTGCTGTTCTTCCTGATAAGTGCCACATCCCTTTCCTTGGCCACCCAGTTTGACTGGTGGACATCGCTACTGAGAGCTTTGTTTCCTTGACAATAATAGCTGAGTTTACACCATTCTATTGAAGTAAGCTATTAAATTGATAGCATGTGCGAGCTAAGAGATATGCTTTTATAAGAAACCATATATATACATATACATGTATATATCTAAAACCTGAAAAATTACCTGTCCGATTTTTAATTACATTTTGATTATGAAAAATGTACATGTGACTAAAGAGGCTGAATCACACTGTGCGAGCCACTTGGCCTCTGGGAGGACAGCTCTGCCTTCACAGACCAGGCTACTTATTCTTTGTTTAAAGAGCTGTTGCACCTCCTGTGTTCTTCATGTACTTGAGACAATGTAAGTCAGGAGTACATGCGCTAGAATTTTGACAGCCAAGTCTGCATAGGGGGAAATATTTAGAGCACACATGGGGATATGTAAGAACAGGAAGTGGCTAGGCCACCTACTTGATGGGGCAGGGTCAGCATAAAAAGAGGCTGGGTCCTAGGAGGTATTTCACTGTGTAATTACCAAACAAGCATGAGGACTTCGTTCTGATTCCCAAAAAGCACATAAAGAGCCAAGCATGGTGGTCCACTCCTGTCATTCCAATGCTAGGGAGATAGAGGGAGAATGGTCCCTCCCCTCGGTCTTGCTGGCAGTCAGCTTAGCCTAAATGGTAAGCCATTGACCCTTTGAGAAACTGTCTCAAAGGTTTCAAAGGTGTATAATACCTGGGAACCAAAACCTGACATTGTCCTCTACATGTATGTAGCACACGTGTGTGTCTACAACACACACACACACACACACACACACACACACACACACAGAGAGAGAGCACCCCCACCCTCCCACCCACACTGAGGAGACTAGAGTATTTAAGACTATATGGGTTGCTGGAAAGGTAAACACTGCTATTTTATGGCAGCCTTAATATATAGTCTGGAAAATAATCTTGGAAACATTATCTTGCATGGCAGACAGATTTTTAAAATAAGACTTAAGGAGACATGAAGTTACAATGAGTACAGAAGACGATTCATCAAATCCTGCTGCTTCTACTGGGGACCAGAGAGCAGGATGTACCATCACATTTTAAATCCTTGACTTCCCCTTTTGAGTTCGACAATGCTTCTGTGTTTTCTTAAGATTTCCCAGAAGTGAACAAGCAGTACTGGAAAAAGGAAGTTAAACAATGATTTGCTCAATTTGAAAGCAACTTCGCTTCATCACATGAGCCTAAACCTTTCCCAAATGAAACCCTCCTGCTTCGAGACCCCTCACCATCCCCCAATAAATTCACCCAGAAGAACAACAGTAAGGTCAATATAATTAATTACCTGTTCTTTATCACTGACTGGCGGTTTGCTAAAGTGAGAGATCAGATTTCTTAGGAGTGACTATTACCTCTGTCTCAGGCTCATTCCCACTTATTCTTTCAGGACCAGTAGGGGTTAGGTAAACAATGACCTCACCCTTTTGTGCTGTCTTCCTGACTTTGCATCTCAACACAGAGGTAAGGTCAGGTGACTTGGTCCCTTTTGCTTTTTATATCTTCGCCCTTTAGGGATCATTCTGAGAACAATTGGATTGCCGTTTGGACCCTCCGTCTTTGTTGTTATTAACAATAAACGCAATGTTTGTGTCTTAAGTAAATATGAGAGACCAGAAAGAAGGCTGGAAGGTATTGAAGATCCCATCTCCCTCACACAAGAAACCTTAATATTTTCTCTTGATTTTGACCCACTTTAAACATTCTTCTGCACCTCCTTTCGGTGGAAACAGTTGCTGGGACTTGTTGGTTTTTCAACACTACCAAAGTTGGCATTCCCCAGGAGTTACTTAAGTCCAAAATATTGCAGTTGAATTAAACTTTAACCAGCCTTAGTGACTAGTTTATACATTGTAAAACTTTGCGGAGTACATTTTGAATCAGCAAATACCCCAAGCCAGGAATCCTGGAGCCTGCATTGCCTTTGTTATTCAGACACAACCCTGAGTGTTTTCGTTCTCCAGCAGTGCAGGCGCATTCTTTTGATTTGAAAGCTTTGCCTATTACCCAAGGACTTCCCTATCTAAACTATGCTAAAGACACATAGAAAGCGAATGACCTCATGGATTTTGTCAGTTGGGCTTTGTGTTAGCTAACTCCCGTGAGTCACCGTCTTGTGACCAGCCAGGCACCTTTCCAATCGGGAGGCCGTTAAGATCTTTGACAACAGAACCGGTAGATATTTTGAAGAGGAGATTTCAACAAGTGACCTGCCTGCTTGGCTATACCAGGTTCCTTAGGGAAGTTAAAATAAAAAAAAGTTCCTATTCCTGACGAAAAACAAAACACCAGCCAGGGGATGGAAGTTAGGAAAGCTGACTCACTTCCTGCTTTCCTGATGAAAAGAGCTGTCCAAAAAGTGACTCTCACGGGGATCTAATACTTCCTTCAGCTCACTACCTGTGTCCCTTTTCAACTAGGGTTGACTGTCACCCTGATCTGTCAGTACTCTGGTATGTTGAAAAGTTAAATTTAATTATGAAATAATACTATGCATTAAGAAGCAGCTCCTTCAATCTGTAAGAATGGCTGACTTCAGATAAACCCCAGAAAAACTGGCAGGGTTGCAGTTTTTTGCCCCGGTGAATCTCTCCCCCCCCGCCCCCATTCAGTGACGTATGGCATTAACGTATGCTTTCCTTATTCATGATTTTGAAAAGCAAGACTTCACTGGCGATAACGTCATTGTTAGCCTGCAGTACGTTTGTCTGAGGGTTACAAGCGAGCCTGTGTGTTTTTTAAACCCAGGTCACCTGGAGGATGAACGTAGACCAGGAAGACTGTGCTGGAGGCCGCCCGGAAGGGTGCCTGGTATCGCCATTGGTATCTGGAGAGGGTCTGAGCACACGCCAGCTGTGGAGTGGTCAGCGATGTCCTGCTGACGAACTGACGCAGCAGGGGCTACCCGCACAGAAAAGGGACAGTCCATCTTCAGTGCAGACCCAGAAGGACGCACGTGATGGGAAACCAGGGAATGTCTGCCTCCCTGACTTACGATAGTCCCTTGGGTGTAGTGATCAGGCTACATTCTGCCAAGACAAACATGATGAGAGAGAAAAAATGTCTAATAAATTCCTCTGATAATCACCAAAAGTCACAGCTTCTAGACATAATGTGCACTTGTTGTTGGTTTTGCTTTTGAAACAACATTTTATTCAGGAGTTATGTCTAGCCTAGGACACTCTACAGGGACCAGGCCGAAATTCACAGGAGATCTGTCTGCCTCTGCCCTCCTCCGCACCTATCTCAGTCCTGGGACTGACATCTCACCACCATGCTGAGCCTAAACTCTGTGGCAATAACACCTTATAAAACTGGGGACTAGAACACTGTAAATAACAGCTCCTCGTTTCTCTTCATCTCTAAAACACCCCTCGCCCCTCCTTGACTCTCTCCCCCAGTTGGTGTGTCTGTTTCTGAATTCGCCTAGAATTCTAATAGTTTTATAATTCTTGTTATTGAGAAATCACAAATTGTGAAACATGTCAAACGGGGCACACTTAAAAATCACCATCCCGCCTGCTATTTCTGTAAAGCCACTTGCTAGCCCGGGGTTGCTAATGGGCATGAGTGAGTGTGTGTGATTCCCTCTAGAGCCAGCTTGTTTGCTCCGAGGGAAAATTCATGAACCAGCCACAGGCTGCATTCCAGAACATCAGCCAACCACTCCGCAGTTGGGTCCTAGAACCGTCTGCTATTAAGGCTGGAGAGGCAATAGGCCCGGGAGGCCTGGGAGACAGTTATCCTTTTACTACATGTCAATTCGAACTCTAATTAACTGGGTCTGTTTTCTTTATTGTTGTTTTTGAGACAGTCTCCGTTTTGTAGTTCAGACTTGCCTCAGTTTCACTATGTATCCTAGACTGGCCTCAAACCTCCTAAATGCTGGGACTGTGAGAATGTATCCTGTGAATAGCAACAGGACTTTCGCTTATTGGGACAGGTTCCAATGTAGTGCAAGACGGCAGCGTACACTGTGCTGCTGCGGCTTCCGTCGATGACTCCGAGACCCAGTGGTATGGCTCGCCAGTTGGAATCTGAGCATCCCAATGATCACCAGTGACGGTCGTAGCTGGGATCCCAGGAGAATGCTGGCCCTGTATACCTCTTGCGGAGCTGTTTATAAATTGGACACCTGTAATTAGATCCATGTTACAGAGGGAACTTTCAGGTGAGAGTGCATTAGAAGAAAAAAAAAAGCAGTCTCTTGATTAGCTTTGATGAGGATTCAAAATTCACACCCAGAGGTGCTTACCCCTATGTATCTGTAGCTGAAAATGAAACCTTTGGGGGAGGCAGCAAAATGAAGTTTAAATGTGGTTGTAAAAATGAAGCCTTGATCCAGTAGGACTTCACCAAAGGCCTCTCCTCCTTGTAAACAGAGGAAAGGCTGTGTAAGGTAGAGAAAGACCCGGTTAGCAACTTGACCGTGGATACAATCTGGAACTGGAAGGAAATAAGGTTCTTTTTGAGGCCAAAAAGCACAGAAGGCATTTTAGAGCCCTGGATCCTCTCTTAGGTTTTTGGGCTATGCAACCCCTTCCTCCATAAGAATATCCTTGGCAACATACTACTTTCCCCACAAGCATTATGCATTCACACCTCACTCTGCACAGTGCACCTAGCAAACTGAGAGCTCCCCAGACCAGCTTGTGCACTTGGCCCTGAGACATCGGTTCCCAACCTTCCTAATGCTGTGACCCTTTAACACAGTTCCTCATGCTGTGGTGACCCCCCCAACCGTAACATTATTTTCATTGCTACTTCATGAGTGTAATTTTGCTACTGTAATGAATTGTAATGCAAATATCTGTGTTTTCCGATGAACTTAGGTGACCCTTGTGAAAAGGTCATTTGACACCCCCCCCAAAAGAGTCTCAACCCACAGGTTGCGAACTGCTATTAAACTTCCCATCTTTGAAAGATGATAAGACTTTCTTTATTCTTGGTAGCAATCACCTTTAGACAGTTTCTATTCAGGTATATTTCTGACATATTTGGGTACGAAGAACTAGTTTGGGTGCATGTGCAGTAAAGCAAATCTGTGTCCTCTAGTAATTTTCATGGGAGAATCCACTGTTTATCATCTTATGCCTATGCATCATTGGGAATGCACATGATTTAAAATAGGCACCATGGGAAGGGACATATCCAGTAAAGAAATGATTATGTAATCTATCCATCAAAATAGTGAATCACCCAAACTATGACTTTTGGAAACCAACTCCTCTTTCCCTCCACCCCGTAGAAAGAGACCCCAGGCTATAGCTTGCGTGGGTCCTTAAGTGTCTTTCCTCATATGGTTCCCAGTCAACCTTCAAAGTTACTGGTCTTTAATCTGTACTACGGCTTTGCTCCAAATAAAATTACCTTGCTTTTTATAAAATCTGTGTTAATTTTTATTGTGAAGTTCTAGCTAAGAGGCTAAGAACCTGGAAATACTAGGGTCAGATGCCATCCTCCAGTAACAGAGTCATGTCACTTGTGGAATTGTGTTACAGCGGATGAGACTATGGTGATTTCTTCAGCCCCCTCACAGGAAGGGGAAGGAAATCTTGCTTGAGGCTCTTGCCAATGCTGCCCTTCTCTGCCTGCCTGACTAGAAGCAGTTTGCAGTTAGAACTAAGGATATATTGCTTTTCTTACTCCAGGTCTTAGACAAATTACATGGATGAGAGACAGCCAGTCTGTACCAGAACGCTGAAAGACTTTGTTTCTGATTTGACTTCAGAATCCGCAGGGAAAATAAGAAGTATGCATAAAACCCTGGCTATTTTGAGATAGGTGAGTGGTGTTTATTTTTCTCTGGAATGCTTCAACTAATTATCTCAGATCTGACCTACAACTTTCATATCAAGATAAAATGGAGTGCTGACCTTCACATTCCACAGAGGGATCTCTTTAATTTCCCTCAAACGGAAGATGTTTATTAACCTAGAATGCAAATCCCATCAAATTCTCTGATACTTGACCAGCCTTCTTCGTCCTGCCCTCTCTATTTCTAACAGTTTAATTTCTTAGTAAAAATGGAAAAACAAAGCCCTTGAGCCAGAGCGCCCCATCGTATTTGATGGATCTCTTTTTCTCAGAATAGAATAAATGTAAAAAAAAAAAAAAAAAGAAAGAAAGAAAGAAAGAAAGAAAGAAAGAAAAAAGAACATTCTTTTCCTGTGGCCTGAGATTTAATTTGCGATGGGGTTTTCAAGGCAGTACTCATTAAGAGACTTGGGATATAGTTCAGTTAGCAGAGTGCTGGCCTAAGGAAGACAAACTTCTGGGTTCAATTCCCAATATGGAGTCAACCTATCCTTGCCGGTCATTCTAGCATGTGGGTGGTGGAGGCAGGGGAATCTGAGTTCAAGATTGTTTTGACTGCAGAGTTTAAAGGCAGTCTGCGAGATGCCTTTCAAAAGGGGACATTTTGTTTCAAAATATAGAAAGGTAATAAGTTATGTGGACTAATAATGCAAGAGAGTACCAATGGTTAGTTGTGCTCCTAGAAAAGCCACGTCTATCATAGAACAATTCAAAGGATTTTTAACTTCTATATCTAAGCCAAAATGGCTAGGTCCATTTAAACTAAGGCTCTTCCTGAAGGCAATTGAATCATTAATTACTGTCACTACTAAACTATAAAAGCATGTGCTAATCCACACTATGCATATGGACATTTTATGCTGATTCAACATAATGTTCAGAAATTTATTGTGCATATTGTTATCTGCTGTGATCTGAATTTTACAATGATATTTAATTTTGTTTCTGTTATCATTTTGCCAAGCCGTAACATGGGATTGGAAAAACTTGAGGTGACCTCGTATTGCTGAACTGAGGACATTTACCTGGTCAATGAAAGCAATGGCAAGAAGACAAGAAGAAATACACGATGTGGGCTGGGTTGCAGCTCAGTTTGCAGAGAACCTCATCTGTAGCCATGAAGCCCTGGCTTCCACCCCCAAGTATCAAAGCCTGGACCCAGAGCTTATTCCTATAATCCCAGCACTTGGGAAATGAAGACAGAGGGATCAAGAGTCTGATGCTGGTTTGGGTTACAGAGTGAGTTTGAGGCCAGCTTGGGCCACAAGAGAGAAGAGAAGAAAGAAAAAAGAAGAAAAAGAAGAGAGAAACAGAGATAGACAGACACATATACACACAATACATACACAGACAGAGATAGACAAAGAATACACACACACACACACACACACACACACAGAGAGAGAGAGAGAGAGAGAGAGAGAGAGAGAGAGAGAGAGAGAGAGAAACAGAGACAGACACATAGACAGGAGCAAGAAAGAGAAAAATAAATGATCTATGACCTTGGCCACTTCTTTCCTCCTCAGCAAAAGAAATTTAAAATTATCATTTAAAAAAATTTAAAAAAATGTAACATTACAAGAGTTTTGTTTGAGTCGTTTATTTTAGTAATTGCTTAGGAAACCTTAGACATAAAACTTCATTCTTTTGAAGTTACTCTGCATTTCACATAATTGGCAGTACATTCAGCTGCAAGGTGCCGAGAGTACAACACATATATAAACACACACACACACACACACACACACACACACGTGCGCACACACACACGAACAATGCACTGAAAGGCAAAAACAGAAAACCTAAAGATATATGCCAAATTACTGGGCATTGCTGGTTTAAGTCATTCATTTTGGAAGTAGCATACATCAACTTTGCAGTGTTGATTACAAGATGAATTGCAAGATGGCCACCTCAATCCCATGGAGGAAGCAGTCCAAAATGCTAGTGTGTACTGGAGACGTGACTCAGCATTTAAGAGCATTAGGGCTCTTGCAGAGTACATACGTTCTGCTCCAAGCACAAAGGGAGGCTCCCAGCCACCGGTAACTCTATCGTCAGGGAATACAGTTCCTTCTTCCCACTCTGTGGACACTGTGCCCACATTCACAAACTCACACATACATATAAGAATTTTTAGAAAATCTTAAAAACTCCTTGCCATTTCTATTTTATTATTTTCAATTGTAGAACACACATACATAAACATGGCTTGTTAACAAGGAAAAACACACACACACACACATGTACACATACATATATTATGCATTAGAGTTATGCTTTAAGTGTAGATTTCAGCAAACACAAATGAAAATGTTTATTAAAAATGCTAAAATACCAAAACACTTATTACCGAAACTATAAATAAATACCAAAAGGCTGAATTCTTTCACACATGTCAAATATATGAACATTTAAGGAATCCGGAGGCCCGAGAAGATAGTCCAATGGGTAGAGCACATCCCAGGTGAACGTGAGGATGTGAGCACCCACGTTAGAAGTCTGGGTGCAGCAGTGCACACTTTACAGTTCATTGTTGGGGAAATTGGACAGATAGAGCCCTGGGATTCCCTGGGTAGCAATTCTGGCCAATTGATGAGCTCCATGTTCAGGGAAAGACCTTGTCTCAAAAAATAAGATGGAAGGGCTGGAGAGATGCTCATTGTTTAAGAGCACACAGTGCTCTTCCGTAGGACCAAAAATTGGCCCCCAGCTCCAGGGGGATCTGAAGCCCCTGGTCACCAGAATCTTCTCTCTTCTGCATCCCCCATATACATGTTAAAGGAAACTTAAGGGTGGAGAATGACTGAGGAAGATTCCTGACATAGACCCCTGGCCTCTGGAAGCCTGTGAGTACGCATGCACGCACACCCATGCGTAGGAGCATGTATGTAAACACACACACAAATAGAATTAAGAATTAGTGCAGGATTTTGGATAATTTCTCAGAAAAAATAGATCTTCTATTCAAGGTCATGAATGAGAGGAAACATTACAGTAGTGATAATTCTAGGTATGCAATTGACCTTTGACATTCAATGAACATCTACTGTGTGCCAGGCATAACAATAAGTACCATACATACAATGCTTTAGGAGCTAAGCTCTATTTCACAGTGATCGTACAGATATGGGAACAGCAGGACAGCAGTGCACACACCTCTTGACTTGTCCAACCTCACAGTGCTTAGGGAACGATAGCGGTTGGATTTGACCTCTGGCTCCCGAGCCAACACTTACCAAGGAGGATGGCAGGTGAACTCAGTGTTTTCATGCTCCGTGAAAGAAAATCATTCTCAGACTGAAAAGAGTTCATTTTTACCATTGTTGCAAGTCTAACTTAACCTAGATTTTCAGGAGACCCAAGGGAATCTATTAACAGAAAGCTCTTTCCATGACTGACGATCTGAGAAAAGAACGAAAGAGGTGTATACGTGATATGAGCTGCCTGATAGGCACAAGCCACTGTCCTGTATGTTTGTGTGTGCTTCGGTGCCCTCACAGCAGCCATAGAAGGGACTGATTCAAGTATTGTTAGTAATTTATATTAACTGTAAAGAGCTATAGACAAGTTTACGTTTATGTCCAAGGTCATAGGTGAGGCAAATAAAGCACGGGGATTTAACACGCATGCGCTAAGTTCCAGGGTCTGTGTTCTCATCCTCTGTGTCTTCTTCCGCCGTCCTCTGCGCTTTCGACGCTGCAGCCTGTAAGAAGAGACCGGTCTATGTAGAGACTGTTAGCCGGTTTTTCTGGTACACGTTATCCTGTGCCTGCAGTGTGCTGTTTCTGCACCCCTGACTGTGTTTCCATGTAATCATAACATTGTCTCCTTCGCGGATGAAGCTTCTGAAATCCAGGCCGTCAGTGCCCGTGATCCTCCTGAAGGAGGAAGCCACTGGGACTTGAAGGCAGAGATTCTAATATGGTACAGCACTCTATATTGGGATAATGTTTTCAGCTCTGATTATATTTAATAAAATTCTTACGAAGTTTTAGAAGAGAAATTGCTCTACCCAGCTTATTACATAAATGCACCCAGTCCCAGCACCATGTACAATAAACTCATGCTGATTTTAAGAAAAGCAGCCATGCCCAGCCTGTTTCTAAACCTCCTCTATTGTTCCAAACCTTGTAAGCATCCTCTTGGTACTTATAAGACACCCTGCTATTACTATTCAGTTTTCAAGTTTCCAGTTCTAAGAATCATGCATTGATTACCCATATGGGAAATGAAACATTATCATCTATTTACCCCCATGTTTCTGTAATGATGCCTTCCACGTGTTCTTAAAAATTCTGCACATTATTTCCTAGGAGGATACGTTTGTTTCTCTCTCACTGAGCTTCCTCGTGTCTGTCAGCAGGGAGCCTCTAAGCTCCCCTTTGGCTGGTTGGTCTTCTTTTGATATGCTCAATCATATTAAATGCTCTAGTACTGCTCCCCTTCCCAAGGACATCTCTGGACAAGGCTCTTAGTGCTTCTGTATAGTGCTGCTGCTTTCCTAGCCTTCTGCAGAAGCTTTTGCTGGAACGTTGTTCCTTGTTCTTTCTATCATTACCACCAGGAGAAAATCCTTTACCCTTTATGTGCCATTCCTTCCTGCAGTCAAGCAGTCTTTAGTTTTACTTCATCCCTGCAGCCTGGTGGAACCTACCTGGGCCAGTCTGGACTCTCAGTGAGGCAGGATCCAAGACATTTATCTAAAGAAAAACTGTGAGAAAGCATAGACTGGAGATTCTGAGTGTATATGAGGTGAAGACACAGGTGTGGTCCTGCACAAAAGAGGGAAGAAGGAAGGGCAGCTAGAAGGAGGGGAGGAGAGAGAGAGCTAGCCGGCCCTCAGCTTTGGCTGAGAGATGCCTCCTGTTAACATAGTGATAATGGCTGGTGTATGGTGTGCAGAGATCGGGCTGCAGGCTGTTGCAGGTCTGAAGGTTCTCTTCTACTGCTGTTTATGGCCCTCACTTGCTATATGGCCACCCATGATATAAGATCCTGGATAATAGAGTGAACTGAAGTGGATGATATAGGTACCATGGTGCAATAATAGGTTATGATGTAAGGTTTCCTTGACAACAAACACTACTATATGACATTCTACAGTAACTGAGATGGCCACTAGGTGACTTCTGAGAGGGTAGCATGTACAGGGTGGATATGTTGAACAGAATCGAACAGGCATGAGCTACACGGCATAAGCAATCATAAGTTATGAATCATATAATTTGGAAAACTTTCATTTACTACTATAAAAAATGAAGAAAGTGAAACTGTGGATTAGGGGATGTGATGAAGAGTTAGCCTATTCCTTTAGCTTGGAGGTGAAGAAACTCATTTCATGTTATTCTGAATGTAACAACACCTGAGTTTCAACACAATTCTAACTAGTGTCAAAGTACCTGCAACATAAATCTATAAAAAGGAAGACAATCTTTCTAGCAATAGAGAGATGGATACCCAGCCCAGGCTGGCTTTGAACTCTCTACCCTCGTATCTCAGCCTCTTAAAAGCTGAGGTAGCAAGCATGCTACCACACCACCCAAGCTTGTTCTTATCCCTTTTCCTTAACAAGTTTTTAAAATAATTGTGGTTCAAATAACAAAGACACACTTCCTTCTGCAAAATATCTCACCAGTTTTGCTAAAATTTATAGCATAAATAAAATTGAATTTATTAAAAAGTAACTAAGTGCATAGAATTGAGTATTTTTAATGTACTAAAATGTATTCATTTCTATTTTGTCTTCCTAGAGAATACAACACACACACACACACACACACACACACACACACACACTTCTGCTGTCTTGCTAATGGTAAAAAACTTCTCAAAATTATCCTTATAAACAATAAATTGTCTTTATTTCTTACTGTGGTTTCATTATACACAAAGAAAAGGTAAGAAAGACTAGATAACATATGAAATATTTATGCTATACATAAAGAAAAAAGTCCTAGAAGTCAATATAAATTGTCCTATCCCACTATTTTCCACTATGATATGGCACAGTATAAAACAAACAATTGAAATATAAATCCCATTTTAATAGACACTGTCTGAAATTTATCTTGTGCCTTGTTTCTTGTACTTGCATAAGGATTAGAGTATTCTTAGCTTTATTGGAGGAGTCAAAACAGCCATCTAAAATTAATAATTCAGTGGCTAATATAGCAGTAATTAGGACTGATTGTATCAGTAGTGTGGTTCATTTTTTTTCAAAGGTTGAATTTATGCACACTTCCCATGGCAACTTTGATTTGAAACCTGAGACATGTTGAGAAAATTCCAGAAAAATTGAATCCCAGGCCAACTCTATGGTCCTTGTGTACAATCATCTGGATGCTCATCAGTGCCTTCCAACCTTCAGGGTCTGTGAATTAATCGTGTTTGTTTGACTTATGGTCTGCGGAGTATTGTTTGTGGTAGCTGGTGGTTAATCTGCAGAATGTTAATACTGGTTAAGAAAAAGAGAAATGGAGTGTGAGCCTGAGGTCAGAAACCCAGCTGTCTTGTGTGATTAATTAATCTCAGCACATTTCCTAAGGAGGCGAAGCACAGGTTCATTATATCTTTGGAATTCTAAACTATGAGATTACATTTCATTCCTTTAAATTTTTTCATTACTTTTGATAAATGTATGCATATATTCTACATACTATGGTTTCTTTTCCCTTCTAGTACTCCATTCTCAAAGTGACTGCACCATTAATGAAACTGAACCTCTCCGATTCTATAACTTTTAGTAGACAATAGCAGCCCCTTGCAACAGCAATGTCATACCTCTACCTCAATGTCAACATTTTGTGATACTCTCCCCCAACCTCTGGCTCTTAAACTCTCTCTTCTGCAAAGTTCTATGGATCTTGAAGGTGAGCATATGGGCTAGATGCCATTTATTCTCAACTATTTGACCAGATAGAAGCCTCAGTATTAATTACTGCTCTCTGCAAAAAGGAGCTTCTTTGTTCTAGACTGAGAATGGACAGTCTATAGGTATGAACATCAGTAATTACATGGCAGTTTGACAGCATCTCCATTTAGGAAAACAAAGGCAATATTTTCTCCCTCGGGCCCATGACCTTCCTAGTCATAGGCTTTTGATGAGCTTTCTAGGATGTGATTGTTTTTATCATCCAGTTAAAAACAAGAACTAGACATTTTAGATATACACAGGCACAGAGATTTGCCTTCATGATATTTCACGGCGCGCAGTTTTGGATGTGAGGCGTCTGACAGTGCCCTCCTCCTTTATTTGCAGACTCTGTGATTTTGTTGTATATTCATTCACGACCTCCCCCCCCACACACACACACTCCATGCCTACTCTTCTTGGAACAATGAATTCTTAAGTAGTGGAAGTGGCATGAATTCTCCTCACTTTCATAAGAATATGAGTCAAAGTATGAGTCCGAATTGCTTTCACAAATGTCCTGGGCACAGGTGTTCTGGGTCTTACAAGAATTTAAGTCCTCGTATCTGCCTTGCCCTCACCATTCATATTCACTGCAATAGCATATCTAGAGCTATTGGCACAGCACTGGAACCCCTCAGACTTGCGAGGAAGCAGCTGTGGAAGCATCTCCCCCAGTTTCCACACCCTCCTTTATGGAGTAAAAGATTCCTAATCCCTTTCCTTCGCTTTTACCTGACATTGCGCAGACCACAGTTGATCCCTGAAGCCTGCTATGTGATGGATGGGAGAGCATCTGCTTTGCTGTCTTTGACTCTGTGTCTCTGTGAGGACAATCTAAGTGGACCATTCTGCATATTTGCCATTTCTTAAAGATATCAGCCAACAGACACTAGACAACCATTTCCTTCATGGTCTAATATCCATTCCAACATGGCAGGCCATATTAAGTACAAATCCTGAAGAATTTTGTATTTTCATCATTGACTATTAGTAATTTCAATTTTAAGTGACAGTATTTGATATATGATTATGATTTTAGTATAAATTGTTACTATTCTCTAAGGAGCATTTCCTAGGCTGAAATTTTAGTATGTTTAACAAATTTATTTGTTCTAATGGCCTGTAACATCATGATTTAAAAACCTTATTTCCCAGGTCTTTTTGAGAATTGGCTGTAACTGAGATTACTTCCATAATAGACTCTTCATATAATGTACTTCTTAAAAGCTAAGAGATATTAGCACCTCATTTTGCATGTTGAGTGACATTTTTAGCTTGGAATTAATAACCTAGTGTTATAATAAAAATAATAATAGTAAGGATTTAAAAATCCATTACAAATCTCCTTAAGCCCAGGTGAACTCATTAAGTCTTAGATAAAAGACATTGAAAGTAAAAGAAAAAAGAGACATGATTTTATTTTAGCAAATATCATAAAGTTGAGGAGGGAATTATCCTTTTTTAAAGTCCTAGTGTATTTTGTGTTAGGGTGGCCATATGTACTGTTAGATTTTTTTTTTACAGGAAAAGAAAACAAAACCCAAAACTTCCTTACTACTTTCTTTTTTATAATATAGGAACATGAAAGTAAATGGTTATGATTTCTGCCTTTGTCATCTTAGGGACATAGAATGAGTCATAACAAGAAAAAAATATTATTGAAGGCACAATCAAGGTAAATCATAGATACAGATTGGGATTTTCAAACAACTTGAGCCTTGTTAACATGCTGTATCATGTTTATTACCTAGAATGTTAGCATCTCACACAAGGAGGGCCCTGTGGATTCAAGTCATCCATTTACAGGATTCAGGGGAACATTCTGGAATACAGACTTTACTAAACATTATGGTTGAGTTGTGCCTAGTGTACATGCTAAAGTCCCAATTTTAGAATTTCAGAAACAGGGTATTCCTGGAGAAGATTATTTAAAAATGAGGTCCTTTAGGCAAACTTTTGTCCAAATCTCTGATGGTTCTATAAATCAGAAGACTAAAACATAGGCATGTACATAAGGAAGAGACCATGTGAACATGGAGACAGAAATGAAGACAATACATCTGCAAGGCAGGGAATGCTGAGGTTCCCAAGCCAAACTCCAGAAGCAAGGGAAGTGCCTAGAACTCAGTCTTCAGAGCCTCAGGAAGAACTAACTCCTGTGAGCATTTTGTTCTGACTCCTAACATTCAGGAGTGTGTGACAATAAGATATATATGATTCATGCGATCCAGATTGTAGAACTTAGCTACAGTGATTATCACAAATGACTAGATTAGACATTAAACAAGGCAAAACCATGTCCTCCACTATACAATTCCCACAAGAACTTGCATGTATTCAGTGAGTGATTCCTGTAAGACCTACCACAGCAAGACAAGGCAGATCATAGACTAACGGTTCCAAAATTCAATTATTCAAAAGATAAAAGCAACTAGAATACAGACATAAGGAAAGAAATATAACATGAGGCCTCCCTGGCCTCCAGGTGCTAAAATATGAACCCCAGGAAGGACAAGGACATATTATGTTAATGTTGACAATGTCTCTGTGGCAGTGGAATGAGATTGAGCTGCAAGGAAGTGTACATCCCAGACTTGTCTGAGTAGGTAAAATGTATAAATATGATAGGAGAGCATAGAGTAATTATGCTGAGACTTCTCAGCACGATGTATATTTACCCTGTATCCACATTCATACAACAGAAAGCATAATGCAAAATTTTGTTTGGTGACTCTCTTATAACTCTATAATTAGCACAGACATGTAAATGTCCCTTGCATGAAAATACTTTGGGAAACTTTTCTTCTGTCTGGTAATGACTTTAACCCTTAGAACTACTGAAAGAACTGTACTTTATTCAGGAGGAGAAACTATGTATTTAGGTTTGTAGAGTTTTATGTCAAATGCATTTTCAATATTCAATCACAAATACTGTGAACTATTGGATTTAACAGTGGGAATTTCAAGGTTTTTTTTTTACTCATTAAAGTAGGTTTTTAAATGAACTTACTTTCTGTCAATGGGTACAACTTATTGTTGATAATTGTGGTGACACAGTCTAGCTGTCCCTGCCATCTTATTAGCAGCTCATCCAGTACTAATCTGACAGTGAATAGTCCAACACTGCAGTTTTATTTTCCATAGAGGAAATTCCCAACATGTAAGTTAAAATTTCAAAGATAGTGAGATGAGGCAACAGAGCCAAACTGCAGCGGAAATATGGCTCATTTAGAAACTTCAAACCTTACAGTATGACACTAAAAATAATTATGATTTGCATAATTTCTTGGTCATTAATAATAGTGAGAGACACCAGAATTCTTCATTGTTCCTTAAGTCCCCCAGTTTAGTTTGAATAAATGGTTCCTAGAATTCTCTTAGGGTGATGTGTAGGATCCCAGGAATGCTATCCTACAGTTGATATATAGGATCCCTGGCATGTTATCCTATAGATGATGTATAAGATCCTTAAAATGCTATCCTACAGGCTAAGTGTAGAATTCCTGACACTATTCTATGGGTTATAGAGAAGAGCATTACGCTTGCTCATTATCTTGAGTACCCTTCTCAAAATCACCAAGGATTGAGGAGTTCTTAAATGCTGTACATACTGTCAAAGCCAACAGTTCCACACCTCTTATTGTATCAAAAAATTGACAGAGTAGGGGCTAATGAGGTGGTTCAGGAGGTTAAATACTGGCACAAACATGAGGAACTAAGTTAGAATCCCTGGCATCCATGTAAAAAATAAACCGAACACATTATCATGCATATGTATCCTCAGTGGGGTGGGTGGAGACAGGTGTTTCCCTAGAACTCATGAGCCTAACAGGCAGGTGGAATCAATGAGTTCTGGGTCCAGTGAGAGACTATGCCTGAAAAGTCAAGGTGGGGTGCTGGGGAAGTGGCTCAGTGGCTTAGTGCACACACTGCGTGATCTTGTTGAGGACTGGAGCCGTTATCCCAGCGCTCATGTTGGACTCGTACAACTGCCCGCAATGCCAGCTGCATGGCATCTGATGACCCTTCCTTTCCTCCAAGGGCACCCGCACTCTCACTCATGCGCACTCAGAGGCACACAGATACACATGACTAAAAATAAGAATAAATGTTTAGTGGGATCGAGGAAGATATCTGATATTGCCTTCTTGCTTCCATCTGAATGCACACAAACATACAGCTACAAATGCACCGGCACACATCCATATGAAGTACATACATGTAGCATATTCACACACACAGAGTTGCTAGAGTGGTTCTACTATGTTATATGCATAGAAAGGTTGATGCCAAATTTGACCTTTGAATTAAAAAAAAATCCGCTGTGCCCACAAAATATCCAATACTGACTTGAAGACCAACAGCACACTGCCATCTATTCAAAAGTATTTTCTCTAGCTTAGCAATTTGCACAAAGATTTTCAGTTCTTCTTGCATTGAACACATTGATTTATATAAATTAATGAGTAATAGCACTTTTCATGGTAAATAATCATGCTAAAGGCCCTAATTTGTCCCAGAAATGTGGGGCAAATGTTATCGTACTTTATTTATGTAGATCTTCCTCTCTAGCCCAGGCTGACCCTGTATTTGCAATTCTAGGACATCAGCCTTCCAAGTGCTGGTGTTAAGGACAGGTGCCCTCCTACCTTGCACACATGTTTGTTATGTGAAATTTTTTGAAGATCAGCTGTGCTGTAAGTGGTACCATAAATGATCTAGGGTTGGGAGAGAACCCTAAGACCTCTTATCAGTGAAGAGCAAAGAGAGGGGCTAAACCAGGTCACAGTACAACATTCCACGAGCCTCTGGCTCAAGAATAATTTTTACTTGTTTATTGCTCTACACTACTTCATTCTCGGTGGTCATCATACAAATATACTTTGCCTCAAAGGAAGGAGTGCTTCTTATCTGTAATTCTGAAATAGTCCTTAAATTCAGCCACTTTATAATGGTACTTCTCTGTGAGACACACTTGTAAGCTGGGAAGCACAATTTGTTTTGATTCCTGTAAATGCTAAGTGTCAGGAACAATTTTAATTTCAGTTGTGATCTATGGCAGATACCAAGTACTATGATACCAGATACTATGGCATACCAAATGCCTGCAGGAAGCTAACACTATGCATAAAGAGTTCTTGATCATCAACATCCAAAGGCATTTTTAAGAGGCAGGCAGATTTCTGAATTCG
This sequence comes from Apodemus agrarius, assembly GCA_964023405.1. Taxonomy (NCBI): domain Eukaryota; kingdom Metazoa; phylum Chordata; class Mammalia; order Rodentia; family Muridae; genus Apodemus; species Apodemus agrarius. The sequence continues at coordinate 77,482,911 of OZ030019.1, read as the reverse complement.
AGGCCAGTCTGGTCTACAGAGTGAGTTCCAGGACAGCCGGAACTACACAGAGAAACCCTGTCTCGAAAAACCAAAAAAACAAAAACAAAAACAAAAAACAAAGACAAAAACAAAAAAATCAAAAACCAAAGGCACTTTTATTCTTGTAAAAATTATAGATAACATTTATATTTATATAAATATAAAAGTATTTTTATAAATATATACATCAATATGATAACAAGACTTATATAACAATATGTCTTCTATTGTGTTCTGAATATTATGAAAGGCACATGGAAACATCAATTTAATAAATCAAATAAATATTAATGTATTTAAAATTTTAATATTTTCCCTTATGTTCCAAAAGATCCATTTTTTTTCAGATTTTGTACTGTATGACCAATTATTTAGAGCCTCTGGCATGAGACCTGAGGTATATTAATGGATTGCCCAGGTGAGAATGGCACACTGCTTCCCACCCTGGTGACCCTGGCTAAGTGAAGACATTCCCTCTATCTCGAAACAAAATCAGACCACGTAACAGTAACTTTTAAATATTCATTTGCATGATTCATTTAATGTTTATTACTCAGCAATCCTAAAGAATAGATGATGTTCTTCTTCATGCAGCATAGTTACAAGAAGATATTTGTCACAGACACAGAGAAAGGAAATGATAGCTAGGAGCACATAAGCAGTCATAAATGTCCTATGCTGGGAAAACAGGCAAAGAAGCAGGGAATAAGATTTAATGATTAACATACCTTGTACCCGGAATGGTGGCAAGTGGTATACTCATGATAAAGGTGTGAGAATTTCATAGTCATGGTTCAATCTCTGGATGCACTGCTTTATATTTAGCATATGCTATTGTGTCTGAGTATTTGTGTCACATGCTTGTCAATGTGACAGAAAACTAAAGCCACCCATAAAGAGAAAACCTTGATGAGAAATCACTTCCTTCAGATTCTGTGGGGCAAGTTATTAATTGATAATTGACTCACGAGAGTCTACCCTATTGTCCACCCTTAAGTAGATGGGCCTGGACTATATACCAAAAGCAGCTGAGCAAAGCAGAGGAAGCAAGTCAGTAGGCAACCTTGCTCCATGGTTGCCACTTGAGTTCTTGCCCTGACCTCCCTTGACAATAGTCTAAGTTAAAATGGTGTCTTTCCTACTGAAGTTCATTGGGCCATGATGCTTGCTACAGCAATAGAAAACAAATAAGTATATTTATGCTTTTCATTTAATAGGCAGATAACTGTCATGATTTTTGTTGACAACGGATCCTACCTTAATATCAGACATCTTTAACGTCTTGGCCACTATTACACCAAGAGTTGGTAGTATAGACTGTTCTGATTTTGTAGGTGAACTCAATATATATATAAAGACTTCACTCAGATGGTCATGAAGTCTTGGTGCATCAAATATTTGCTAAAGAAGACAGGGACACTAAAGACAGAGGAATGAGTGGTCCTTAAAATAAGAAGATAGGAAGAGGCAATGCTAGAGAAGATCAGAGTATATATATATATATATATATATATATATATATATATATATATATATATCATGAGGAATTTCAGAGTACAGGAACTTATTTTCCTGTTCAGTCTCATTCATCACAGCCAATGTGTCTGTCAATTCTGCAGCCTGTTAGAGGCCAGCACAGAATTGGTGAGTCTTCTATATGGTTTGCGTATGGTAAACAGATTCATTGATACAAGGTTATCAAGAGCATGAAGGAGGGAGGACGTCTTTAGGACATCTAAAAAAGGCCTTTGACATCACACTATTTTTTCTGCCACATTCTACTTGTGAGAAGTGATTCATTTAGTGTAACCTACAGCAAATGGAGACAAATAAGACTTGACCTTTGGAAAATTGGGTTTTCACACAACCATAAACTGTTTGTGACTAGATTCTGAGTATATAACTTCTCAAATAGTTATTGATAACTGAAATTAGCTGGGAAAGATCCAATATTGCACCACATTTGTTAATTTACATGGTTACGTGGATGCTGACCCGTGGCATGTGTACTTTAGCTCAAAGGCAGAAAGGATTCCGTGACTCAAGGAGCAGCAAGAGGCAGAGTATCAGCAATTTCAGTTCTCCTACTCTCTGTCCCCAGCTGTGACTCAGAGAGGGTCAAGTGACATGTATCTACCCATGCAATGGAATGCATTTCAAAAGAAGGCCTGGGTGATAGGGTTCATCAAGTGAGTTGCATCTGTCCTTTGCTTTGAGAAGCATACTATGAATGTCCTCTCAGAATGCTCACATAGAAAAATTTGAAAAAGATAGTCTACAATGAAGAGAAAAAGTTCTTGTTTCTACTGGTGAAATGAGAAACTCATGGAGACTTTTCTGAAGCTATAAAATACTGTTTTGTTTCTTCAGTTTATAATAAATGGGGATTCATTAATTGGAATGATAGATAAATAGATATATTATAGGTAGATAGATATCTAGATAAACAGACTAGATTATAGGCAGATAGATGATAGAAATAGGTATGTAGATGGAATGATAAATCTGTAGATAGATGATAGTTAAACAGATTGATAAGATATAGTTGAGTAGACTACATGTATATGTATATATACACACACATACACACACAAATACATACATACATTTAAAAACTTCACTCAGATGATTATGAAGTCTTGGTGCATCAAATATTTGCTAGAGAACACAGGGACACTAAAGACAGAGGAATGAGTGGTCCTTAAAATACAAAGATAGGCCGAGGCAATGCTAGAGAAGGTGAGAGGCTGCTCTCGGCATCTCTTCTTGCTTAGGGAGGCTCATCCTTTCATTTTGTGGGCTTCATTAGTCGGGATAGGTCTACTTGAATTGTATAAGAAAGGATGGTGTATTGTATCCAATGTCAACCAACTTCTATCTAAATCTCATTTGAAGGCGTCCTATAGAAACATTCAGACTAATATTTGATGATACATCTGAACTCCAAGGCCAGTCAACTTGACACATAAAATTCATCATCTCTGTGGTGGCACAATTACTTTCTTCAACTACAAACACAAATATTATGCAATAAAAAGGCACCGTGGAGCCTTGCTCAGGCCTTGGAACATGTGTTCCAACACACACAGCTTCTATTTATTATGAATGAATGCACTCAATCATGAAGGTTTCACTTACAAAGATATTTCTAAATTAGAGAGGATGGTTTTGGTTAGTTTTCATTGCTATATTGGAGGTTCATGTTTGATAGTTTAAAAATGTTGCTAGGGAGGTTAACCCTAGCAAACAGAGGTAAATATCCTTGGGGTAGGAGAGGCCACCTGAGAATAGGCCATCCATTGACACTATGCAACAGTTTTCTAAAAGTGATCAATTACTTTAGCCGAGGGACTACTGGCTGGAATTCCTTGCCTGTGCCCGTCCCAGGACTTTGAACTTTTATTCATGAGTCTTTGGGTTAAGCAGAGAGTTCTCAGGTTGCTTTCAGGGAAGGTGTAGGAAGGACCACAATAGCTCAGCTTCTTCAAGACACCTTTCTCGCCAGTCCCGCTGTACATTGGAATACTAAGTAAAATTTGATTGGCAAAAGGAATGTTTTATCAATGTATAAAAAAGACTTTCATATTCACTTGTACAAAATGTTTTTTATTATTATATGTGATACGAGCATGTCCAAAGTGCATTCAAGAACTAATAGTCAAGGACTACAGGGATACTCAGTGACTTCGTGACATCATGTGGATGAGGGTTCAGATCCTAACGTGCAAACTTAGTTACTCATGAAAGCCTGAAACTTTATCTCCTTGGTGTTAGATGCCCTTTCTCGCACTCTTATGTACCCACATGCACATGTGCACATGCATTTATATAGACAGAAACACACACATACATATATCCTTCCTTTCACACACCACACCACACACACACACATACACACACACACACACACACACACACACACACACACACACACATGAAAATAATATTCAGAAAAAAAACCTTTAGTACTGACCTCTCATCTACAAATTCTGGTGGTATGACCCCCAGTTGAGGGATGGGGCCACCCGTTCATCTCAAAATCTTATCCCAGGATTGTTAATGTCTAAAGGAAATGCAGGGACAAAGAGTAGAACAGAGACTAAAGGAAAGGCCATCTAGAGACTGCCTCACCTAGGGATCCATCCCATCTGCCGACACCAAACCTGGATGCTATTGCTAATGCCAAGGAGTGCTTGATGACAGGAGCCTGGTATACCTGTCCCCTGAGAGGCTCTGCCAGCACCTGAATAATACAGAGGCAGATGCCTGTAGTCAACTATTGGACAGAGCACAGGGAGCCTGATGGAGGAGTTATGGGAAGGACTGTAGGAGCAGAAGGGGATTGCAACCCATAAGAAGAACATCAATATCAACTAACTGGACCATCCAGAACCCCAGGGACTAAACCACCAACCCAAAAGTACACATGGAGAAACCCATGGCTCCACCTCTTATGTAACAGAGAACTGCATTATCTGGCATCTATGGGACCTGAGTCCCTTAGTCCTGTGAAGGCTAAATGCCTCAGTGTAGGAGATTGCTAAGGTGGTGAGGTGGGAGTAGGTAGGTGGGTGGGTGGGGGAGCACCTTCATAGAGGCAGTGAAGATGGGGGATAGGATAGGGGTTTGTGGAGGGGAAACTTGGTAGCGGGACAATATTTGAAATACAAATAAAATAACCAATAAAATACATTTATAAATTTGCATAAATATAAATAAATTTTAAAACCCTACAAGAAACCTATACACTTATTTGAAAAGCATTTGATTTTGTATTTATGTTATCTGGAAAACAAATGATAATGAATTTAGTAGGATAAAGTTGTTTTTCAATGAAAAAGTGATAAGTATTCTTGAAAAAATACTGAAAGATGCCGAAGATCAGAAAGAAAAGCTGTCTAGTATCTTGATACCTAAAGACCACCTGTGTTTTCATGAATTTTGTTTACTCATATTTTTTCCTAAGCATGGTCTTTTTTTTCCCATGGGTTTCAGTCAACTGCATTCACACAGACTATGTGGGAGTGTTCAGTTATCCTTTGCCCTGCCCGTGAGAGTCACGAAGCATATAATACTGACTAGATAGATGAGCTCTCATTAGTGACTTGTAACTTGGCAGTCCCTTCTTGTTTATAGCTTTTGAAAACCATATAAACAAAAATAGGTTAATGTTTTAGTAGATTTAATTGTCTTCCTTACAAACTCATGTATTAAGTCCCTAGCTTTCTAGTGTAGTCCTGTAAACAAGGAAGTAGTTAACATTTAATGTTAAGACAAAAAGAATCAAGTCATTAGTGACCACAAAGAGAGAGTCTCTCTCTCTCTTTCTCTCTCTCTCTCTCTCTGCCTGTCTCTTTGTCTCTCTCTGTCTCTCTCTCTGTCTCTCTCTCTGTCTCTCTCTGTCTCTCTGTCTCTCTCTGTCTCTGTCTGTCTCTGTCTCTGTCTCTGTCTCTGTCTCTGTCTCTGTCTCTCTCTCTCTCTCTCTCTGTCTCATCTCCTAGACTGCCATCTGAGGACAGAGTAGGAAGAAGGTAGCAATACAGGATCAGGCCAGAGAACTCTAGGGAGAAATTGAGTCAGTTGTTACCTTGATGTTGGAGTTCTAGACTCATGATTTCTAGACTTTCTAGAACATGAACCTTATGTTCCTGGGGCTCAAGTCACCTATCCTAGGGTATTTAGATACACAGCTGGAACTAAGTAGGATGAAATTCTGGGCCCTGAGGTTCCCCTTCAGCATCTCCCATCCTTCTCTCTCTACTCTGTCCATGCCCATGATTCATTGCCCCAAAAGACCTTGCTTAAAATACAAGCTCAATGATAATATAATTATGAATTTGAAGGCACTGACCACAGAGAAGAATAGCTAGCCAGGTGAACACAGGGTTCTCATAGGCCACTTGCATAGGAAGCTCCCCTGAATTCAGGTAATTCTTGTGTTCTCACTGTGAGTATGGGGCTGCTTTTGTCCCAGTTGATGAGAGAGTTCTTGGCCCATGACAGATATTCAGTAAATTCCACATATTTTTACATATATAGTGACTCTTAATGGAATCTGCATTGTAGAAAGCTGGATTCTCTGAGAAGAAGTATGGTCTTAATGGTTATTATATATATTTTTATCTCTCTCTGTGTGAGTACATGTGTGTGCTTCTGCATAAGTGTGTGTGTGTATGTGTGTGTGTGTGTGTGTGTGTGTGCCAGTGTACTTATATAGAAGTAGGAAGACAGACTTGAAAGTCAGTTCTTATGTTCTACTCTACTGAGACACTCTTATTTTTACTTTTATTTTTTTATTGGATATATTCTATATTTACATTTCATTTCCCTTTTCTTGTTTCCCCGCCCCCTAAAGATCCCACATGTAGCCTTCCTATACTCAAAGGATAAGCAGGCTGAGAAAGAAATTAGAGAAATGACACCCTTTACAATATCCACAAACAATATAAAGTACTTTGGTGTGACTCTAACCAAACAAGTGAAAGATTTGTATGACAAAAACTTCAGGTCTCTGAAGAAGGAAATGGAAGAAGACCTCAGAAAATGGAAAAATCTTCCATGCTTGTGGGTTGGCAGGATTAATATAGTTAAAATGGCAATCTTGCCAAAAGCAATATACAGATTCAACGCAATCCCCATCAAAATCCCAACTCAGTTCTTCATAGAGTTAGAAAGAGCAATTCTCAAATTCATCTGGAATAACAAAAAACCCAGGATAGCTAAAACTATTCTCAACAGTGAAAGAACTTCTGGGGGAATCAGTATCCGAGACACTCTTTTATCTTTGCTGCTATATATAGTAGGCTTTCAAGGCATCAACCTTCTCTACCACCAACTTGACCATATAGAACTGTGATTATAAACATGAGCTACCTACACCTGGCTTTACTTGAGATGGGGTAACCCACACTCAGTCCCTCATACTTGACAATGTGGACATGTTCTATTCATTGAGCCATTCTCTAGCTTCCTATTTTAAATGTATATTTTGGTATAAAATAATAAGGTCTCATGTAGTTCAGGCTGTCATTGAACTCCCTTGCCAGAAATCATGGACTTCCACTTCTGGCCTTTTTGCCTCCTCGGGGAGACTTCTGGAATTTCTGGTATTAAGGCATGTTATGTATGGTGGGAACTGAATTTTGGGTTTAATTCATGCTAAGTGAGCATGTGCCAACTGAGCGATGTCTCTAGTTGCTTAATAGTAATTTTTTTTTCAAGTCAGGGTTTCTCTGTGTAGCCCTGGCTGTCCTGGAACTCACTCTGTAGACCAGGCTTGCCTCGAACTCGGAAATCTGCCTGCCTCTGCCTCCCAAGTGCTGGGATTAAAGGCGTGCGCCACCACGGCTTAATAATAATTTTAAAATTCAATAGTTATTGAAAACTAACCATAGCACCTCAGAACTGTGAACCAGAAGGAATCACAGTCTAGTAACATACTAGTCAATGACATTTTTTAGTCAGTGGGGCTAACACTTCAAAGAGAGTGGAGTAGCTCTGATTGGTCCAGGGTGGACAGGTGCTCCAGAGCCAGTCCCCAGCTCCATACCTTTCTAAAACATCATTTCAAAGTTACTTTAACTTTTAAACTGAGTTAACAAAATGAATAGCATAAGGTTGTGTTAAGAAAGCTTTAAAAGTGACAAGCAAAATAAGGCAAAAATCTTAGATTAAAATAAAATCTAAAACGCACAACAGTGATTAATTTGAAACAATTGCTTTCCACAGTGTTAGAAGCATTCACGAACTGACAAACATGTGTCGGTGTGGCTGTCAGCTCCTAGATGACTATGAGGTCCCTCTCTGTGGACTCTTAACAACAGAGCTAAACACAAAAGAATGAAAGAGGAAGAAGAGAGCATGAGATGCCGAGACTTGCCAGGTGGTCTGAAACTTGTATCTTCGTTTTGTTGGCAAGGCCACAGTCCAATGCCCTCCCCCTCCTTTCTGTTGATTTCCTCAAACCAGTGTTGACATTACAGCATCATCCCTTACCTTTGAAGATGAAACCCCTTCACGCATTCATAAGTATACATACTCTATATTTATTATTGTCAAGGGTTTGGGTGAGAATTGTGTCTGCGGGGGTTTTGTGTGTTTCTGTTTTATGTATTATGGTCTTCAGTAACTTTCTTCATTCACTCCATAATGCATCATGCTATTTTCCTGGCTATAGCTGTCTTGGCCACATCAGAAGTTGAAAGGAAAATAAGAAATAATAATTACCTTTCAGTCAGACATGACACACTCAGGGAATCAAAGGCTCAAATCACTGCAAGGTCACATGCATTCCAATAATGCTACATTCACAACCCAAGAAACCTTACTTATGTTTTGGAGTCATTGCCTCAACCACTTGGCCACTTGTCCCACCCTAAACTTATTTTCATAACCTAGTTCACAACTTTGTAGTGTACATTACACATAGATTCTCAGATTCTCAAAAGCCATTACTTTAGACTTGCAAATTTTATTCAAATTGAGCATATACTTTCTGCAACCTTCCCCACTTTATTAGTAATAGGAAAGATATTTGGCTGATAAAATGTTATCATGCTAAAGTTGAGTGAAAAAAATTTCAGTGAATTTTCACATTAATATATCTAGTCTTTGTTTGGATCATCAATAAAAGCACAGTAACTGAAAAATTACTAAAGAATCAAGCCTTGAAACCTTAGATTAAAAGTCCTATCATGAGAAAAAGAATATAATGAAAAATCATTCTTTTACAAGAGAATACACTTTTCCTTGCTTGGCGACCCCACGCTCTCTCCTTTTCTTAGAATGGAAGGCTAAGTTTCCAAGGTTCCCCTTTCTGTATCACTATTTACAACACTGTCTCTGTTTCCATAGATATGCAGAATGACTGTTTCCATAGCAACACTCTGGGTTTCCTAAACAAATACTATCATAGCGTTAATCTCGTTTCAGTATTATTGTACTATGTTATTAGATACAGAATTCAAAAAAAAACTAATTTAAGCAGGGTTTGAAACTAGGTGGGCTGGTTTTTATCGCTTGGTGCTTTCAATATTACATTTTAATCTTATATTAAAATATATATACATCCATTTGAAAAATAGCAGGAATTTTGCATAGTAAACATGATACCAATTTTATTCACTGGCTATAAAACACTGTAATTTAATAAGAGGTGCTCCACTGCGTGAGCAGTATGGGGAGAGGACCGCCATCTTCAGATGAAATGGCTGCTTCTCAGTGCGTTTGGAGGATTTAGCCTCCCCAAGTCTCCGAAGTCATTTGTAACAACCCACCACAATAGCTCCCTTTGTGACTTTTGCATTTTAAGTAATTTCTGCCAGTTTTTGCCTTGTATTTTGCCACCTCAGAGGCACAACTGTGAAATAGACTTCAAGAAATCTTTCTGAATTCCTTATTTGCCAGCTTACAACAAAAGAGGAAAATTATTCTAGAAGGTTTGAGGAGGATTTATCTCTATGAAGTTGCTTATCATTACCACAGATTTCTGGGGGAAAATTATCTCAGATGCTTTTATAAAAGAGACAGAGCTTTACCCTCCACTAGCTCTCAATGCCTGCCTGGTATGAGAGCTTTGTTTAATTGAACTGATAATATTTGGCTTTACAGGTGAGGGTTTTAGCTCACCCAGAGAACGAAGATTTGCAGTGTATGAGTGAGAGGAAATGTTAATAATTTAATAGTGCTTTTTCTAAGAGGAGGAAGGGGCACATAGCCCTTTTTCTTCTTTTTCTTCTGTAAAATGTTAAAAGAAGATCATTCAGCTTTGTGACCCATTTAACTTGTGGTTTCAGAAGCAGCCCCTGCCTTCACTTCCCTTTTGGATATGCCTTCCTTTAAGAACATGGTTAAACTGGCTTCCTTCCTAAGTTTAGTACTGAAAGCACTTAACATACATATTTGCATGCAAAAAAAAAAATCTGCTTCAGGGTGAGGACCCAATAAGGCAGTAAAGCTCACAGTCACATTCACGATCACTTGGCGCGAGAGTCTGAGTTTGGGGCAGGTTGGAAAGGAGGGGATCTCAGCCCTGCCAAGCTTCCATCTTTACCATATAATCTAACCTGTAGATGGCTCCTGACTTTGTCAAAAATTCTCCAAGTTTCGCTTTCCTGTTCTATGAAACAAGACAAATGCCAGCCTTCTCCACATTGCTTGGGAAATTACTGGTATCATTTGACTAATAATAAACAGCATAATGACAATAGCTAAATTGGAGCTATCTGTTACATTGTTCTCAGAGAAGGAAGGGAGGGAGAAATGGAGAGATGAATGAGAGAGAGAGAGAGAGAGAGAGAGAGAGAGAGAGAGCTAAGCTTCCATCTTTACCATATAATCTAACCTGTAGATTCCCAACCCTTATTCTGTAGTCTATCCAGGGACCTTGCTGCAAGGCAGCCTGCAGGGCTCAGCATGTCTGGGTGCAGACCACGTTTCTGCATGGCAGTCTCTTAGACCATGTCAAAGTTGTCAGTTCACCAACCTCACTTTGAATGGGGAGGGTCAATACTTCCACGAAACAGAACAACGATATGAGCGAGTACTCCCAAAGCTCCTAGGGGCAAAACCATCAACCCGATAGTACACATGGCGTTACCCATGGCCCCGGACACATAGGCAGCAGAGAATGGCCTTGTTGGACATCAAAGGGAGGAGAGGACCCAGTTCCTGGAAAGACTCGATGCAGTAGTATAGGGGGGTACCAGGACAGGGAAGCAGGAGGGGGTTGATTGGGTAACATGGGGAGGGGAGATGGCTTATGGGATTTTTTTTGGCAGGGGTGGGGTGGGTGGGGGTGGAGGGAGGAGTCCAGGAAAGGGGAAACCATTTGAAATGTAAATAAAGAATATATCTAATTAAAATTTTTCAGAAAAAATTCAAACCTGTTAAAACTAATGAGAGAACAGTGCCTGTAACAGCTGTCCCCAGACCACTCTGTCTTCGGCATATTCAGGGAACTTGTGCTAGTATAAGATCCAAATGATAATCTCTTACTGAACTTGGCTTTCTTGTAAGATGAAGAAACCAGGCTGTCCTGAAACACTAAGATCCTTTTCATGATTGAATGTAGCCTAAAAGACAAATCAGGGCAGAGATGATACTGCACGAATTTGGTCAGTCACTAAATCTTCTTCAGTTATTTTGAGTCCCCTGTGCCTTTGGATCAGTACGATCCATTCATAAGAAAAATGTGTAACTAAATTAAAATTGGTTATCCAAACATGTTAATATTCAAATTAGCAAGTCAGTGTTTGATGGATGAGTGAGTGGAGAGGCGGGCTGCCTGTATGATGTAATCTTTACTTTTGACAATGTAATTAATACTTCAGAGTTCTCCAAGAAAATACGCTGTCATTTTCTTTTGTTATGTTGATGTATAAAAAGACACTTAAGCTTTTTACTTCCTTAGAACACTGTTAGCACTTTAATACTTGTTGTTATAGCAATATTTCTTACATGGAAATCTTTTATTGGCAGCTGACTCTTGTCTGAGATCATAATTATAAAGAGAAATATAACTGAAAGTTCTAAAATATTTAGGACTTTCTGGGGGGATTTTGCCTGTGGGATTTTCTTGTTTATGATCTCATTGTCTAGAGAATTATACAATATTCCAGGAATGAAATGAGTTGTGGTTTCTAATAGCTTTATGGAAACTATCATTTTCATTTTTATTCTAATGTTGAGTATCTCCTCTCAACTAGCATTGACCTCATAATAAATCATGAATGTTTTTATTCTTCTCTAGAATTACAAGGAAGTTGTAACAAAATCTATTCCACTTAGAAAGGGAGCCAGACAGTTTTCTAATCGTGGCTTGGTTGCCATGGAAGAGACTTTCAACTAACATTAAGAACTCATACCAACAAAGCAGGTGAACATAATGCCACCCTCATATGGTAAGAAGCACAACAATGGGTAAGCATGAGGTGCATAGGCCACTACCTGGTGTGTTCTACATTCTTGATAAGTAATAGGGATATCTACTGGGTATAGATGCTTATGACAGCAAATTTCAGTGGAATTAATCTCTATCAAGCTCTGTGTCTTTGACACAGACAGACAGATGGAACTTTCAGAGATACTTGTTTTAGGCACTCGTAGAACAATAATGCATTAGGATGTGTGGTGCAAATAGTCTTTGAATTATTCTATGCTGAACTTCCAAAACAAAACTATAATCCTCCATGTATTCTGTTCATTTACTAGTATATAGAAAATTGTGACAATTTGGGGCATCTCAATGAAGAATAAAAATAGCTGTGCATATGACATTTACAAATGAACATGTATGCTTCTTTCTGACTCATATTGACTAAAAATTAGGGACTCAGGGGGATAGTTCAGTTGGTAAGATGCCTGTCATTCAAGAATGCTAACCTGAGTACAAGCTATAGAGCCATGTGAAAGAACTTACTGTGGCGGAATATACTTAGAATCTCATTTAAGTGAGGTGGAGGTAGGCAGGTTCCTGGGGCTCACTGGCCTATTAGCCTAGTGACATGGGCCAATGGGAAATACTGTGTCAAAATCAGAAGGCAGATAGCAACTGAGGAGAGATGCTTAAGGTTTATCTCCTGCCTTACCAGCATACATGTGCACACACAAGTACATGCATAGGCACCCATACAATACTAATATTGTCTCATAGTTGATAGTGGTGAAGCATTGGCATCAGTGCTGTGTTTCAAGGGACAAAGAGAAGGGGAAACTTAGCAAATAGTTGTTTGAAGATATCAAGCTATCATTTCAATTCGCCTAAGTCAAACATCATCTAGATTAGATGGTTCTCCCTGGCGTGGCTGTTAGGTCACTGTAATGATTGCTCAGTGAAGGCATGAAGGGAGACAAAAGAGGACATTTTCCAGTCTTTCGTGGGTGCTTTCCACGGTTTATTTGTACAACCTGAAGTTCATAGTATCTTCCTTGTAGAGAGTTAGGTCATGATACCTATCAATGTGTGGTAGAGGACACACAGCAACAACAGAACAATCTAGCAGGCTTCCAGAGTCGGAGCAGATAATTAGGATGCCTGTGGAATGTCCCCCTCCTCCCCGAGAGCTGTAAACTCTCAAGCAATCCTTTCAAAATGGTTTCAGCTTCAGAAATTTGCTGAACTTCCACACACCGCATGCTATCAATTTACCTTCCTTCACTGTTCCCCACCTCTCCCTTTTTCTCCCTCCCCTCCCCTTCTCCCCTCCCCTCTCCTTTCTTCTTTTCTCGTCTGAGAGCAGACTTGGATCTACTAAGGAAAAATTGCAAAGGACTTCCAGGAGTAAAAGAGGCTTCAAGCAAGGAATACCTTACTGTATCCTTGCATTAAGATAATATAATACCTATGTCAAAGGCAAGTGGTCGCTGTGGAGATGGCTCAGCTGGTAAAGTCCCTGGGGCACAGTCATCGACCTAAGTTCAATCCTCTCAAAGCCATGTAAAAATGCAGGTACAGCAGCAAAAGCCGGTAATCTTGGTGCTGGAAAGGTAGAGACCAGATGATGTCTAGAGGTCTCTGGCTGGCGATTATAGTCAAATTGGCGACTCCATGTTCAGTGAGAGACTGTATTCAAAAACTTCTGTTCTGACATAACCTATACACATAGGCTAGTATAAGAATAAGTATGTGCAAGAGTAGTGTCTTGTGCATAGTGATTAGTAAATATTGGAGACTATTAAAAACACACAATATTCCTTAGGTAAGCATTAAGATCATTTGTATAAGTTCTGTCTTTATGAGTTCCTTCTCTTTTTCAATTGTACACTTAGTTAACTTGATCTTCTAATGCTTGCAAAAGCTTCAAAGTCGTGCTAAGATTCCAGACTCTAAAGAATGCTTAGTAAGCAAAGTCAGGTAGCAGCAGTTTGATAAGACTCATGAAGATCAGGAACTTGAAGATATGGTCGGGCGGTGGTGGCGCATGCCTTTAATCCTAGCACTTGGGAGGCAGAGGCAGGCAGATTTCTGAGTTCGAGGCCAGCCTGGTCTACAAAGTGAGTTCCAGGACAGCCAGAGCTACACAGAGAAACCCTGTCTTGGGGGGGATTTTGAAGATAATGCTATAAGAACTGGACAGAAAATAATCTTTAAACACACGGTTTAACCATATAAACAGAACTTTGACATAACCTATTAACTAGTTATCTACTTGGTTTGATTACCACGGCAATATATCTCAGCCTGGGTGCTTTAAACAAGAATAATTCATTCCTCGAAATGTTGAAGGCTGTAAATCTAAGTTTAAAGTTCCCCATTGGCTTCTGATGAAAACTTTCTTCCTTGCTTATTAATGACTGCATTCTTAAGAGTGCCTTCAACATGGAGGAGCAAAAAAAAAAAAAAAAAAAGTCCTCTCTTGGCTCGTTATGCAAAGACACAAATTACTAGATCTGGGCTCCACCCATAATAGGACCTCATTCCTCATTTAGACTTCATCATTTAAAGATTCTGTCTCCAAATCTACCTTAATAATTATGGCTCTGGTAAATTAATTGAAGGCATACAAATATATTTATTCTGTACAGTCAATACATTGCATTTTTTCTACAGACATCCTATAGATCTAGAATGATCCTAATTCCATCTCTCCCATAGCTGCTTCTCAAGGCTCACACCACATCATTCTGCATTTCCCTAGACAGCTTCTCTCCATGTCAGGTTATTTCACTTCCTCAGGGAACTGTCTAAACAATTACTTCTGCTTGGCTTTTTCCCCTGATAACTTAAATATCAAACATTTAGAGTTTCTTTTTAGTTCTTATTTTTTTTTGTCAGAGTCTTCATGTTTCCTGACATGGAACTACACTTTGCTCTGTAAAACTTTGTTTATGACTCATGGGGTGAGGTTCTATGATCTCACTTCTCCCTTCTGTTTTCTTTCTAGATTTTTAACAATTCCATTCATCCTCTTTTTCCTGCAAAGGGAACTACTGTGAGTCACAGCGCACATGTTTAGAGTTATACTTATCTAGCGTATATGGCCATGTTCTCTATGTATACTCTGGGAAGCTGTACCATACAAAGGAGAACATAAATCTTGGAAATACCAATCATATGTAGTTTAGGTACCACAGGCAATTTACATCAGAAAACCAATGAGACAGAGGTTTGTGGATATGTATTAGGGTATGTATCAAAAAATAAAGCAACAAACTAACAAACACAAGCAACAACAAAACCAAAAAAACCCCATGAACAGTGATGCAGCCGCAATGAAAGCCTAAAGACTTAGCAGACATGGTGAAGAACTCAGAATGAGACAGGGGCATCAACAGCATTCCCAGGCATGACAGGGGCCCCACAGATTTGTATCTTTACGTGGACCTGTCACTGAATGCAGGGGCCAGGGCGTAAGTGTTGTGATACAAAATCTCCATGAATACAACTATCGTTCCGCTGTGTGTCAGTCTTACTAGTGTGTGTTCCTGGAGACAGGAAGTTCCAGGCAGTAAAAAGGAACTACTGTCTCCTTCCAATTTACAGCATCTTTCTACTATCCCTTGCTGGGGAAGTTTTCACTAGATGCAGTTTTCAGAGTCCTGTCTCCAGCTTTGTGGAGCTGAAGGTAATTGATTCTGAGACAGGAGGTTGATAGCATAGTAAGAAACCTTCGCATGGGAGGCGAACTCCCCAAACATACTGAGATCCTTTACTTTAGTAAGATTATAAGGCTTAGTCATTGTTCACATTTCAAGACATTGGCAAATAATGAATGAAAAATTACATCAACCTGATATTAAATAAAACCTAGAATGTCACTTTATGTTTATTGGAGTTCATTAGTGTTTTCACTAACAGATGCAACTTTGGCTCATGATTTAGAAAAATTGAAAGGGAGGGCAGCATTGATGATATAAAATATGGCTTCAGAGAAGTTTTCTTTTGTTCACAGACTGACTGTCTTATAAAACTATCCACACTATTCCTTAATAAAACTTCCTAAAAATTGGAGATGTGGTTCTAATATGCAGGCAAATTTAATAGGAAAACCCAGAAATTATCATAATGACAGGGAATTCCTAATACTTGGACCCCAGGAAACAACCAGGGTAGTAAAATGAAGGTGAGCACACTGTCTCATTGTAGACTGAAAACAGTGTGGAGCTGGTGCCTGGGGCAGGAGGTAACACCAAGGGCACTTGGCAGAGCCATTGAGGTAGCTGCTAGAAGCAGAGGCCATTGGCTTATACTATTGCTTAAAGGAAATATGAAGTTCAGGAACAGATTAGAAAAGTGACTCAATGTTCATAAGGAAAAAAACCTTTAGGTAGGGAGAAGGTTAACACAGTATTGAGACTATGGAGAAGCCTACGAATTCTCCTGTCCTCAAGATAAAATCATTTCTCCTTTGAAGAAAAGGATGAAGATAGGGAAGTGGAGGGGGAAAAATTGAAGTCATAAGGAAAGAAGGAATCGAAATCATATGATGGCTTTTCAATAGAAAGCAGGGCATAGAGTTTGTAGAATATGTTAAGGGAATTATACTTAAGGAAGTGATAGTATAACTCTCAAGGTTACAGAACTTTTCTAGTAAGTAAAGAAAATAAGAAAAAGGAAACTAGCAGCATTTATTTTCTTTCAGGTTTATTAGGTTGCCATGACAATGTTCTTGAGACTCTTACTGTTGAAGAATGGTACCAGAGGGGCTGGACCATCCCTCGTTTGTAAAATGCCTACCCTGCAAGCATAAGGACCTGAATTCAGGATCCCAGTGTAGCTGTATTTCCATGTAGGTTGAGGTGGGAAATAGGTGGATCTCTGGGGTTTTCTGGCCAACCTGCCAAAGTGGACCAGTAATTTCAAGGCTTAGAAACAGACCAGAGCTCAAAAGAAAGAGTGAATGAGGAAGACAGGTGACATGGACTAAAACAGTTCTTTGAACTATGTTTAATTACACAAAGGAATTTAATCTGATTACAATGGTCAGTCTGCTTAGTCTAGCTCAAAGATCTTCTAAAGACAAGTCCATCAGGATCTACTGTAAATCTCAGTCCTTCCTTTAAAGAGATCCATGACACAAACAGAGAGGCAGGCCTGGTGATACATGCCTTTAATCCCAGCACTAGTGAGGCAGAGGCAGGAGATTCTGTCTCAGCTAAGCCTACATAGTGAGATCCTAGTTCAAAAAACATAACGAAACAAGACGTGCACACTCAATCACATACAAAATGATGTTGATAATTTTTACAGAGATCAAATGTAAATAGTGTGTCTTTTATAAGGAAGATTTCTTCTATGTAGCTCCCCTCCCTTTAAAGTTAATACACCCTAATTCAATTATCCCCATTGAAATAATGTCTAAATGCAACTTTTCTGAATTCTTTAGTAATTTTGCTCTTTAAACGTGTATTTTTCCTCTCACTTTGAAGTGACTTAGACTCCTGGGCTTCCTCTTGTCTTCTTTTGTTTGTTTTGGGTTGTGGAACTTTTTAAAGAGCTTTGCAAAAGGTCTTGATCGGCTCATCTTTAAAAGATCTTTGAGCTAGGCCAAGCAGACTGGCCACTGTAGTCAGATTAGATGCCTTTCAGCAATTAGACATAGTTCAAAGAAACCTTTACTCCAAATTACTCTCTATCCTTACTGTCTGGAACCTGCTCAGAAGAGAGACATGACAAGATGTTTGAAACAGTCTAGATCCTAGTCATCATTCTGCTTTCCTCTTTTGTTTGAAGCTACCCAACAAGACAGTTTCCCTTGGAGGGACAGGAGAAGCTGAACTAGGCCACCTTTTCTATATAAGGGCATTCAGACAGCTGGTGTTAAGGCTGTCTTCAGGTAAGCATGTATTCAACACCTGGATTCTTGTTCCTCTTTTTCTCTTTGATTTTTGTTTGGTTGTTTTTTTTTTTTTCCCAATGACATCAGCTCCCGGCTTTATGACCTCCATAGTGGACAGGTATCCTTATCTGCCACTACTGTCTGGGCAGGGCTTTAGCTATGAAGAGAAGGAAAAGATGATAACCCAAACTAAATGAGAGTGACATCTGTCTCTCTGCTTCTAAACTGACTGGAGTCACGCTGAATCTATCCAACAATTCCCCACACCCCCAAAATTGTTTTATTTCCATGCTTCCATTTTCTTTTAACTGCTAGGATTTTGCTCCCCACCTCACCCCACAGCCCCAGCACACTTGCTGAGTGCTTTCTCTTCATATTTATCTCTATGTAAGTCAGAACTGGTGTTTTTCTAAAATTACACGGTACCTCTTTGTGCAGACATTCTAAAGAAATCCTGAGATTCTCTCCCTGTATTGATTAGGACAGAGTTGCCTCGAGCTGTCTGTTCTTAGGGAGACAGAAAGGTCACGTTTGTAATTGCTTTGAAAGTGGAGAAACTTCCAGAAACTTAGAAAAAGGATTTTTGACCTTAGGGTCTGAACAGTTAATGGAGTTGTTTGTGGATGAGGTAATGTTTTGTTAACTCAGAGTCTGGACCTGTTATCCCTTGGTAACTCTCTGAAGAAGTCTTTAACTGAAGGTGTGTGGTAACACAGAGAACATTTGTGATTATAGAAACATTGATCTGATGTTCTGGGAGGAGCTTCTAACTTTCCCAGTAAGTTAGTTACAGCAACCCAGGCTTCTCAGAGGACGCTTCCCTCTGCCTTTCCACCTTGTACTTTTTGTTCCCCCTCCATATTACTAATTATGCACACAAGAAAGTAATGATTTTCTAATGTTCTATGTCTTATCATTTCTACTTTCAGATCAGCAACCTCAGGGGCAGGATAAATAGACCGCTTATTACTGACGTCACAGGGAACTCCATGCATGCCTCAGATGAACCAGGACAGAATTTGAACAGTAAGATATGGAGTACTGTGATTAAGAATGTAAATGACCTTAGCTCACTTTGAATGACAGATGCTAGGAACAGGTTAAGAAACAGAGTAAATGCCAAGAGTTTCTTTCTTTGAGATGCATCACTTGGGTGGAAAATGACTCATGCGTACTGGCTGATATACATAGTGACACTCATGGGGGTGCAGGGCACATCCCCACTATGCTTATTGCAAATGCTAGCCCTCTCCTCATTCCAAAGCGCCTAGTTTACTGAGGGGGTGTTCTTTTCCTCAACCTTAACTGGCTGAACCAGAAAAGCTGTGAAATACTTTGGATTACTCAGTCAGAAGCCATTATTACCTGATCCTTATCACACCCCCAAAGGGCTTTGGTGTGTAGTACGTGCTGCCTGCCTCTCATTTCTGTCTTTTGTTTTCCACTCTTCTAGTTACTCCAACGCTGGAGGGGAAGTTACAAGGAAGCCCCAGATATTCTTCTCTCTCAGCAGGATTTCCTGGTAAAGTTGAGTCCCAGATCTCAGTGTCTGGTTAGGGCTGATGAGCCTTCCAAGGGTAAGGTTTCCCAGGCAGGAACTAACCTCCCTGTGTCCTCCAAAGCATCTCCAGATTACTTCTATTCTGACTTTGGGTGGCACAATTCCTTTTATCCATCAACTATGCAATCAGCACCTGGTACTCTTCCAATGGCTGTGGGCTCAGGCAGTTAACAGTCTTTTTTTTCAAACCAAGGTTGGATATCAAGACATTAGGGAAGAAGGTTTGTAATACAGGCAGAGGGGGAAGCTTCCAGTGGGCAAGGTTGGGGATGACCCGGGGTGGGCATGAAGACCCTGTGTTTATCATTGTGCCTGGCCTATATAGTGGCCTCTTCTGAAACACACGCGATGACTTTAGGTTGATTCATTTTTGCAACAAGGTAGAGATCCAGATATTCTGGGACTTAACGTTTCTCAGAGTTGGCCTGACTTAAGGCCAATAGTATTAAGATATGCTTTGGGGCAGCCTGTGATAGCCAGTAGCCCAGTCAAAGAGTAGTAGGCGAATTTCTGGAGGGTGCGTAGTAGGAGAATGTGGGTGAAGACATCCTCTCCGTGTGTTTCTCCTGCACTCATGCTTGTGCCTTTGCATCATGTTTACAGTTAGAAATGTCTATTTGCCAGCTCAGATGCTGGTTTGCTGTCTGCCCTAAGCATCCACATTTCCTTTCCCTTATGCAGCCATAGTCCGTATTGCTGAAAGATGTGTAACAAAAGAAAATCACTGTATTTTCGGTGGTTCACACTGCAGGAGTTGGTTTGAATGGTTTCAAACCTGCACGGATATGATAACAATAGAAAGAAAATTCTCCCCCCCCCCCCAAATCTCCATCATATTAACGCTGCTGACATTGCTCTTGCTTTTCCTCCGCATAAGCTAGCACCAGGTCCGAGTACTACACAGACTGACGCTCAGCTTTCATCATTTGATTGGGTGTTATTTCTAAGATCTCAGTATAAATAGGGTGCTCCCTTGTGCTGTGTTTCAGTGTTAAAGTGTTTGCCTCTTGTGTGCGAGATTCCGTAATTGGGATTTTGTCCCTAGCATCACCTGCAAAAACTAATAATAAATAAATAAAAGATCAAAAAAGGAAGAAGAATGATTAAAATTGCCAGTCTGTGAGTGAACCAGTATTTTCTGTTCATAATCAAACATAATCTTTTTGTCAGAGGAATTTTATTTCATTTTATAGTGTTATTATTTGGTTTTGAGCACAGGGTTCCTTTTCTTTATTAGAAACATCATGGATACATTGCTGTAAAAATAGTGGAACTCAGGCTGGGTGGTGGTGGCATAATCCCAGTACTCTGGGCAGGCAGATTTCTGAGTTCAAGGCCAGCCTGGTCTATAGAGTGAGTTCCAGGACAGCCAGGGCTATACAGAGAAACCCTGTCTTGAAAAAACCAAAAAACCAAAAAAAAAAAAAAATAGTGGAACTCAGCTGCACATTAATTTTTTTGGGAGAGTCTGGTGTCAGAGTGGCTCAGCTGATCTTAGACAGTCCATGACTGTCAACATATATATCTCTATACTAACCTATTGGTCCAAACACTCTTTGTTATTGTGACAGGTATCAGTTTCAGCTTGATGCATTGATGACTTGAGAAGTCGTAAGCAAGTTTTTGGGGTGGGGATGGGGAAGAGAAAGCCGTTTTTATAGAAGGAAAGATGGTATCAGAGGTCATTTCCCATTATAGCCTGGCCCCGGGTTGGACTTTCTGTTTTCTTATGACTTCTGTCTCTGTTAACATCAGAACGCCCATGTTCCACATGACCAACTTTATTTCAGTGAACATGGCAGCAATTCAGCTCCAACCTTTGCATATTTAGCTCATGGCTTCTCTCTCACTTTAGGAGGATTCAGCCCCATGAGCAGACCTGAGTTCACACTTGAAAAACAGGCTTCAATATTAGACCAAGAATTATTTCAGCATAAATATGAGTTCATGTTTAAAACTGATCTTAGTTTTGCTGTCACTGGTAGTCCACCCATCCTATTTTCTCTCCCTTCTCTACATCTTTTCCTCCTTCCCTCTCTTCTTTCTCTCTGTCTCGGCCTGTCACTCCATCTCTGTGTCTCTCTCTGCTTCTATATCTCCTTCTCTCTGTGTGTGTCTCTCTGTCTCTGTTTTTCTGTCTGTCTGACTCTACCCCCTCTCTTTAGAAACAGGATCTCATATAGTCCCAACTGGTTTTTCAATTCCCATTGGAGATGAGGATAACTACAGACTTCTGATTTGTCTCTATCCACCACATGTTGGTATTACAAGAACACTCCATGACCACCCCAGATTTGTGTTTTCTGGTGCTTGCCGAGAACAGATCTAAGGCTTTCTATGTACTAGGCAAATAGTCTACCAACCTCTATAATCCCCAGTCTAAAGAATTTGTATTTACATCTAGAGTCTATCTCCTCATTTTAAAAATATCAGGAATTAAGCCACGTGGATTCCCAATTCCCCTGTGTGCAAACCACATACAGTAAGCCTGCATGGTGCTCCTCATCTTCCCTCTGCCTCCATGGATCCCTGCAGCCCCCTCTCCTGAGGGCGACGCCCCTTTTGTCTACTCTTAGGTTGCACAATGCTCCTCTGCTCTTCTTGATCTCAACCTTCAAGTATCAGGGCATAACCTTCTTAACCTGTTTCAACATTTAAGTTTTTAACCTCTCCTCAAAATAGCTCATGTAAAGAATTCGGTAAAGACAATCTAATTAAATTGTATGACTTCCCTTTAACCCGTGTCACAGTTAAATATGATTCTTTTTGGTATCTGTTACTCATAGTGATTTGGTGTCACCAGCCCCACCTTTGATATCCAACAGATGACCTTGAACATAAGGGTCATTTGAGTTATACTAAAAAGAGAACACTTGCCTGGTGCCATGTCTTTTAGAAAGCATTTTGGGGATTTGTGGGTTTACTTAAATCTTAAGACAGTTCAGAAAGGGAACTTTTGTCATGTCTAGCTTATGAATGGAATACTCAAGATTAAGAGAGCTAATAAATTGCCAGGTGTCACACTCAGTAACAGAACTTGAATCAGTGTCAGATGGTCTGGATCATTCCAAAATAAGAGCTCATGTCATCACTTTCTTGACGTGTAATAGTTTAAAGCCCCACTGTTTTATTGTGAGGCCAAGTAAACAAAGAGATAGATAGCCTACATACTAGACTGATCTTTAAAAATAAGTACTATGAACATTCTCTAGCAAAGAGAAAGTAATTATCATAGAGAGGGCTTGCTGAGTTTGGAAGGATTTTAAAGGATTGCATTAGTAAGTGTGTGTGTGTGTGTGTGTGTGTGTGTGAATGAGCTCAGGTATTCAGTCTAAGGAGGCCAGGGGTGACAAATGCATCTGGATCCAAAGTTACAGTTGGTTGTGAGCAGCCTGAGATGGGTTCTGGGAACCAAACTCATGTATCCTGGAAGAGTCAGACCTTCTCTTAAGCATGGAACCATCTCTCCAGGCCTTACATTTTTATACCACGGTGTATAGCATGCCACTATATAGACTTAAAATTATTATTTATAGTACAAAATAATAGCATGCTTGCTTTTTAGGCCTGGTGTAGAGAATGGAAATTTTATTCTACGTGGCATTTGCTGAGTTGCTTTATACGTGGCCGCTAACAAGTAGTGAAAATAAATCGATTCTCTTGTTCCTGCTTTTTTTTAAAAAAGCTAGTTGAAAGCAGTCAAGCTCAGTTGGTTGGAATGCCTACACTACTGAGTGCTCATCTGAGCCTTGGGTGGCTGTCTTTCCCTGCTTACTTTCAACTCTTCAGGCTATGTCTTCTGCTTACTCATATTTTAATACATCATTTCGTTTCTCCCTTCCTGTTCCTTCTTTCAAGGCTTCCTCCTACTCTCTTGGAAACTCATGCCCTCCTTTAAAAATTAATTATTGTTACCTGTATTATTTTTATTTGTGTGCATGTCATTTGTGTATCTTTACATGTGTAGGATCTGTCTAACTTGTTTCTGTTTTTCTTTTTCCACCTAAGCTGGCTGGCCTGGAAGCCCCAGGGATCCACCTGTCTTGCTTTTCCATTGTTAGGATTACTAGCACAGTACAGTAATTACTAGTACTGCCATGCCTGGAATAGTCTCATAAGTTTTGGGAATCATACTCAAGACTTCATGTTTGTGAAAGACGAAGCCAACTCCTTAACCCCTGTCCACCTGTTTATAAGTGTGAAGCTTAAGATTTCCGCAGAAAGGCAGTATCCATAGTTTGTCCTTAGTCTGGTATAGGCAGAGCTCACATGCTCCATCAAGGGTCCTGAAGAGAAGCATCTGTCTGACTTCTCCACTGGGATGGCTTTTACGAGTAGCATTCCAAGAGCAGACTCCACCCTTTACCCCACTTGAGCAGATCAGATGAATTCAATTCACCCTCATCATCTCTGGCTTACAAGACCAAGATAATTTTTCTTCATGAGGACTATTTGCTATCATGACTTGATTCTAGTCTGTGTTACTTCTTGGCCATAAGTAGCCCCTCCCTTTTAATGCCCTTTTGTAAAGGTATCTTTTATCTGCATGATAGAATTGTCACCTTGGAGGTTTATTGCCTCCATCTGTTACCCTAGGCCTAGTCCTGGATGCTTCTAGCCTCTGTAAAATCTTATCTTGGCTTGGAATGTTTTCAACCTCTGAGACCCACTGCTGAATAAGGTCACCCTTTCTCTCTCTTTCTGAACTCTGGCGAGATGGTCAGTTCAGCTGTTCTGGCTCAAAACTTCTCTCTAAACTGACTGCTTTTAACTGGCTTCTTTTAAAAAAATTTTTTTTATTTGATATACTAATTTACATTTCATATGATTTCCCCCTTTCCAGGCTCCCCCCTCCCTGCAACTTCCATAAACCCTCTTCCCTCTCCCTGTTCTGCTGCATTAAGCCTTTCCAGAGTCAGGGGCCCTTCCTTCCTTCTTCTTAGACATCATTTGATATGTGGATTGTGTCTTAGGTATTCCAGTCTTCTAGGGTTACCTCACTTAGGATGATGTTCTCCAGCTCCATCCATTTGTCTAAGAAGTTCATGAATTTATTGTTTCTAATGGGTGAATAGTACTCCACTATGTATATGTACCATATTTTTTGTATCCATTCCTTCATTGAGGGACATCTGGGTTCTTTCCAGCTTCTGGCTATTATAAATAGGGCTGCTGTGAACATAGTGGAGCATGTATCCTTATTACATGCTGGGGAATCCTCTGGGTATACACCCAGGAGTGGTATAGCAGGGTCCTCCGGAAGTGTCATGCCCAGTTTTCTGAGGAACTGCCATACTGATTTCCAGAGTGGTTGTACCAACTTGCAATCCCACCAGCAGTGGAGGAGTGTTCCTCTTTCTCCACATCCTCGCCAACACCTGCTGTCTCCTGAGTTTTTAATCTTAGCCATTCTGACTGGTGTGAGGTCAAATCTCAGGGTTGTTTTGATTTGCATTTCCCTAATGACTAATGATGTTGAACATTTCTTAAGATGCTTCTCAGCCATCTGAATTTCTTCAGGTGAAAATTCTTTGTTTAGCTCTGTACCCCATTTTTAATAGGGTTGTTTGGCTCTCTGGAGTCTAACGTCTTGAGTTCTTTTTATATATTGGATATTAGCCCTCTGTCGGATGTAGGGTTGGTGAAGATCTTTTCCCAATTTGTTGGTTGCCGTTTTGTCCTTCTGACAGTGTCCTTTGCCTTACAGAAACTTTGTAATTTTATGAGGTCCCATTTGTCAGTTCTTGATCTTAGAGCATAAGCTATTGGTGTTCTATTCAGGAACTTTCCCCCTGTGCCCATGTCCTCAAGGGTCTTCCCAGTTTCTTTTCTATTAGTTTCAGTGTGTCTTGTTTATGTGGAGGTCCTTGATCCACTTGGAGTTGAGCTTAGTACAAGGAGATAAGAATAGATCAATGAGCATTCTTCTGCAAGCTGACCTCCAGTTGAGCCAGCACCATTTGTTGAAAAGGCTCTCTTTTTTTCCACTGGATGGTTTCAGCTCCTTTGTCAAAGATCAGGTGACCATAGATGTGTGGGTTCATTTCTGGGTCTTCAATCCTATTTCATTGATCTGTCTGTCACTGTACCAATACCATGCAGTTTTTGACACTATTGCTCTGTAGTACTGCTTGAGGTCTGGGATATTGATTCCCCCAGAAGTTCTTTTACTGTAGAGAATAGTTTTAGCTGTCCTGTCTTTTTTGTTATTCCAGATGAATTTGATAATTGCTCTCTCTCTTTCTTTTTTTCTTTCTTCCTTCCTTTCTTTCTTTCTTTCTTTCTTTCTCTCTCTCTCTCTCTCTCTCTCTCTCTCTCTCTCTCTCTCTCTCTTTCTTTTTTTTTTGGGGGGGGGTTTCGAGACAGGGTTTTTCTGTGTAGTCCTGGCTGTCCTGGAACTCACTCTGTAGACCAGGCTGGCCTTGAACTCAGAAATCCACCTGCCTCTGCCTCCCAAGTGCTGGGATTACAGGCGTGCGCCACCATGCCCGGCTCTGATAATTGCTCTTTCTAACTCTGAGAAGAACTGAGTTGGGATTTTGATGGGCATTGCACTGAATCTGTAGATTACTTTTGGTAAGATGGCCATTTTTACTATATTAATTCTGCCAATCCACGAGCATGGAAGATTTTTCCATCTTCTGAGGTCTTCTTCAATTTCCTTCTTCAGAGACCTGAAGTTCTTGTCATTCAGATCTTTCACTTGTTTGGTTAGAGTCTCCCCAAGATACTTTATATTGTTTGTGGCTATTGTGAAGGGTGTCATTTCCCTAATTTCTTTCTCAGCCTGCTTATCCTTTGAATATAGGAAGGCTACTGATTTGCTTGAGTTGATTTTATAACCAGCCACTTTGCTGAAGTTGTTTATCAGCTGTAGGAGTTCTCTGGGGGAGTTTTTTGTGTTGCCTAAGTATACTATCATATCATCTGCGAATAGTGATAGTTTGACTTCTTCCTTTCCAATTTGTATCCTTTTGACCTCCTTATGTTGTCTAATTGCTCTAGCACAACTCGTGTGGTAAAAACTGCCCTCTCTCTTCTTCTTTCTCTGTGCTGCTCTTTCTTAAGGAGTCTTCTCCTTCTCTCTGTTTTCATGACAGTTAGCCATATCTTTGTCAAATCTTTCTCTGATTCATCACTTTATCTGCCTCTCAATTAGACATCACTTTCAAACATGGGTGCTTCTATGAACTAACTTTACATTCGCTGTTTAGGACTGAAGTGTGCTTAAGGGTGTGTATTTTCCAGACAGAGGAATTAAAAGTATGTGCTAAGTAAGGGTGTGTCTGTATTCCAGCCAGAGTAGCCATGTTACTGGAATAAAATCCCTCTATACCATTTCAGAAAAACAAGTTAAGACGAATGTGTTAACAGACAATGTTTGCTATTGCTGTTTAGGAATGGTGTGCTTCCTTTAAATTCCTTCTCTCTTCTAGATTATCATTTACATAGCAGAAAGCATTCTTGTTGTTCATGAAACCTCCTTAATCTATGTGACACACCATAAAAAGCAACAATGCTTCAAGGTTTATCAAAGTCTATGTGAGTCCATTTTCTTTTCCTGTAAGTGAATACCATGGCCTGAGTGATTTGAAAGAGTAAAAGTTTATGTAGCTACTGGTCTGGAGATGGGAAGGTCAAGGCACTAAGCCAGCAACTGCTTGGTATTGACTAAGGGGCTTCTTGAAGGATTCTAAGAAAGCAAAGATAATCACACAGTGAGAATAAACCAACATACTTATTAGCTTAGAACACTCTTCCTCATCTTATAATGTCAGTAATGATATCATGGGGATCCTACCTTATCTAATCTCGGTTACATCTGAAAGTCCCTGCCTCCAAATGTCATTCAGTTGTGAATTAAAAGATCCCAGTTTCTATCACATGAAGTTTTTGGTGAACACGTTTAAACCACGGTAAAGGACTTTTCTAGAATAGAGTAAGTAATAACATTAATGAATTTTAAAGGTAGATAATACATACTTTATAAACTATTTCTGTGATAAAAGGAAAAAGAGAGATTCATCTGATACATCTTCACCAGTTTGCAATATACTTCATAAATTTGCATCATATCATAATCACTAATTGCATATTTCTTACTGAAAATCAAATTTATATCAAACAAAGCTCTTGCAGAAAAGAAACAAGTCTGAGTTTCCTTTGATATCTTCTATCTATCTATCTATCTATCTATCTATTGACAGGTTCTCTATGTAGCCTCAGAATTCACTATGTAGACAGCTAGTCTCAAGCCACAACACCTCCCTCCAGTGTTTATATCAAGTGTTTATCTTAAGTAACTGGCTGGCCAGAACCTTATGATTTCAGAGAACTAGATTAAAATATCATTGGACTGTGGGTTTTTTCTATCCTTGAAACTGTACTTGTGACTATTAACCAGAAAAGAGAACTCTAAAAGGAGAATGGAGAGTGACTAAAGCTGACATTATAGACATGGAGAAAAGGTCAGGTATTTGTAGAGGACAGTGCTCCTTCATCTTCTCAGTTCTCAGTTGCTCCTCAAAGGATCTTGTTTCATCTGTCACCAATGGCAGTGAATGAGGGAGCAGCTAGGGCCACCCACATGCTTCAAAACTAAATGCCCCAAAGTCACATGGTTATTTTAGCTGCTGAGAGTTGGACACTTTCAGGGCAAGAGATGTTCATATCAATAAATTTGACGTCCTAACAAAGACACTTGGGAACCGGAATGTGCTCTTCCTGTTATCATCTGGCACAAATGCTTCCTTCCTATGCATTTTATTTCTTATTCATAAGAAAACCACAGAATTTTTTACTATGGTTTTTTTCAGGGTTATCATGATTTACTTCGAATGTGATAACATATTCTTAAGAAAACTAAATACTGTTAGGCATGGAAACAGCATTTAAAATTTCTACAGAGGAAAGAGTCAAATGAAATAAAGTTTGTTTTTGGTAGAGGATTCTAGAAAAAAAGGGGAAAAAATTAAAGTATTGACTGTCTTGTATAGAAAGAGACCTGCTATTTACTACTTTGTGTACTATAAGGGTATGTATTATTATTCTGTTATGATTATTTTCATTATAATTTTTTATTAGTTACATAATTTACATTTCAAATGTTATTCCCTTTCGTCATTACCCCTCCAAAACCCCCCTATCCCATCCCCCTCTCCCTGCTCACCGCTCCCAATTTCCTGCCTTGCATTCCCCTACAAGGGGGAATCTAGCTTTCACAGGACCAATGATCTCTTCTCTCATTGAGGTATGAAATGGTCATCTTATGCTACATATGTAGCTGGAGCCATGGGTCCCTCCATGTGTACTCTTTGGTTGGTGGTTTAGTCCCTGGAAGGTCTGGGGATACTCTTTGGTACATAATATTGTTCCTTCTGCAAAGCTGCAAACCTCAGTTCCTTGGGTCCGTTCTCTAGCTGCTTCATTGAGGGACACTATGCTCAGTCTATTGGTTGGCTGTAAGCCACAGATATTTTGATTTACCTTCCAATAAGGATCAAAGTATATCCACACTTTTGTCTTCCTTCTCCTTGAGCTTCATGTGGTCTGTGAGTTGTATCTTAGATATTCCAAGCTTTTGGGCTAATATCTACTTATCAGTGAGTACACACCATGTGTATTCTTTTGTGACAGGATTACCTCACTCAGGATGATTTTTCTAGCTCCATTCATTTGCCTAAGAATTTCATGAATTCATTGTTGTTAATAGCTGAGTAGTACTCCATTGTGAAAATGTATCTCATTTTCTGTATCCATTCCTCTGTTGAAGGACATTTGCATTGTTTCCTGCTTCTGGCTATTATAAATAAAGCTGCTATGAACATAGTAGAGCATGTGTCCTATTACATGTTGGAGCATCTTCTGGGTATATGCCCAGGAGTGCTATAGCTGGGTCCTCAGGTAGTGCTATGTCCAATTTTCTGAGGAACTGCCAAACTGATTTCCCGAGTGGTCTTACCAGCTTGCAATCCCACCAGCAATGGAGAAGTGTTCCTCTTTTTCCACATCCTCTCCCGCATTTGCTGTCCCCTGAGTTTTTGATCTTGGCCATTCTGAGTGGTGTGACGTAGAATCTCAGGGTTGTTTTGATTTGCATTTCCCTGATGATTAAGGATCTTGAACATTTCTTTAGGTATCCTCAGTTGAGAATTCTTTGTTTAGTTCTGTACACCATTTTTAATAGGGTTATTTGGTTCTTTGGAGACTACCTTCTTAAGTTCTTTATAAATATTGGATATTCTGTATTAACCCTGCCACTACATGAGCATGGGAGATCTTTCCATCTTCTGAGATCTTCTTCAATTTCTTTCTTCAGAGACTTGAAGTTCTTGTCATACAGATCTTTCACTTGCTTGGTTAGAGTCACACCAAGGTATTTTATATTTTATTTGTGACTATTGTGAAAGGTGTCATTTCCCCAATCTCTTTGTCAGCCTCTTTATCCATTAAGTAGAGGAAGGCTACTCATTTGTTTGAGTTAATTTTATATCCAGCTACTTTGCTGAAGTTGTTTATCAGATTTAGGAGTTCTCTTGTGGAATTTTTGGGGTCACTTAAGTATATTATCCTATTATCTGCAAATAGTGATACTTTGACATCTTCCTTTCCAATTTCAATCCCTTTGACCTCCTTTTGTTGTCTAATTGCTCTGGCTAGGACTTTGAGTACTATATTGAACAGGTAAGGAGAGAGTGGTCAACCTTGTCTAATCCCTGATTTTAATGGAATTGCTTCAAGTTTCTCTCTATTTAGTTTGATGTTGGCTACTGATTTGCAGTATATTGCTTTTACTACATTTAGGTATGGACATTGAATTGCTGATCTTTCCAAGACTTTTATCATGAAGAGGTGTCGAGTTTTGTCAAATGCTCTCTCAGCATCTAATGAAATGATCATGTGGCTTTTTCTTTGAGTTTGTTTATATAATGGACTATATTGATGGATTTCTGTATATTCAGCCATTCCTGCATCTCTTTCATGAAGCCTACTTGATCATGGTGGATGATCATTTTGATGTGTTCTTGGATTCGGTTGGCAAGAATTTTATTGAGTATTTTTGCATCAATATTCATAAGTGAATTAGATCTAAAGTTCTCTTTGATGGGTCTTTGTGTGGTTTAGATATCAGAGTAATTGTGGCTTCATACAGCAAATTGGTTAGTGTTCGTTCTGTTTCAATTTTGTGGAATAGTTTGAAGAGTATTGGTATTAGGTCTTCATTGTAGATCTGATAGAACTCTGCATTAAACCCATCTGGTCCTGGGCTTTTTTTTTTTTTTTTTTTTTTTTTTTTTTTTTTTTGGTTGGGAGACTATTAATGACAGCTTCTATTTCTTTGGGGGTTGTGGATTATTTATCTGATCCTGATTTACCTTTGGTACCTGTTATCTATCTACAACATTGTCCATTTCATCTAGATTTTCCATTTTTGTTGAGTATAGACTTTTGTAGTAGTATCTGATGATTATTTGGACTTCCTCAGTATCTGTTATTATGCCTCCCATTTCATTTCTGATTTTGCCAATTTGGATACTGTCTCTGTGCTCTCTGGTTAGTTTGGCTAAGGGTTTATATACCTTGTTGGTTTTTTCAAAGAACCAGCTCCTGGTTTGGTTGATTTTTTTGTATAGTTCATTTTGTTTCTGCTTGGTTGATTTCAGCCCTGAGTTTGATTATTTCCTGCTGTCTACTCCTTTGAGTGTATTTGCTTCTTTTTGTTCTAGAGTCTTCAGCTGTGCTGTTAAACTGTTAGTGTATGCTATTTCCAGTTTCTTTTTGGAGGCACTCAGAGATATGAGTTTTCCTCTTAGGACTGCTTTCATTGTGACCCATAACTTTGGGTATGTTGTGCCCTGGTCTTCATTAAATTCTAAAAAGTCTTTAATTTTTTCTTAATTTCTTCCTTGACCAAGTTATTGTTGAATAGAATGTTGTTCAGTTTCCATGTATATGTGATATTTCTTTTATTTCTGTTTTTATTGAAGACCAGTCTTAGTCCGTGGTGATCTGATAAGGTACATGGAATTATTTCAATCTTCTTATATCTGCTGAGGTCTGTTTTGTGACAGAGTATATGGTCAGTTTTGGAGAAGGTACTGTGAACTGCTGAGAAAAGGGTATATTTTGTTTTAGGATAAAATGTTCTATAGATATCGGTTAAATCTATTTATTTCATAACTTTTGTTACTTTCACTGTTTCTCTGTTTAGTTTGTATTTCACCTGATATGTCCATTGAGGAGAGTAGAGTGTTGAAGTCTCCCACTATTATTTTGTGGGGTGTAATGTGTGCTTTGAGCTTTAGCAAAGTTTCTTTTATGAATGTGGGTACCCTTGGATTTGGAGCATATATGTTCAGAATAGAGAGTTAATCTTGGTAGATTTTTCCTTTGATGAGTATGAAGTGTCCTTCCTTATCTTTTTTGCTTACTTTAGGTTGAAAATCGATTTTATTCAATATTAACATGACTGCTCCAGCTTGTTTCTTGGGACCATTTGCTTGGAAATTCTTTTCTAGCCTTTTACTCTGAGGTAGTGTCTGTCTTTGTGCCTGAGGTGAGTTTCATTATGCAGCAAAATGTTGAGTACAGCTTGTGTATCCAGTATGTTAGTCTATGTCTTTTTATTGGAGAATTGAGTCATTTGATATTAAGAGATATTAAGGAGAAGTGATTATTTCTTTCCATTATTTTTGTTATTAGAGGTAAAGTTATGTTTGTATGGCTCTCTTCCTTTTGGCTTGTTAAAAGAAGATTCATTTCTTGCTTTTTTCTAGAGTGTAGTTTCTGCCCTTTTGTTGGTGTTTTCCATTCATAATCCTTTGACAAGCTGGATGTGTGGAAAGATAATGTGTAAATTTGTTTCTTTCATGGAATACCTTGGTTACTCCATCTATGGTAATTGAGAATTTTGCTGGGTATAGTGGCCTGGGTTGGCATTTGTTTTCCCTTAAGGTCTGTATGACATTTGCCCAGGATCTTCTGGCTTTCATAGTCTCTGTTGAGAAGTCTGGTATAATTTTGATAGGTCTGTAAAATATCTTCCTTGACCTGTTTCCCTTACTGCCTTCAATATTTTTCTTTCTTTAGTGCATTTGGTGTTTTATTTATTATGTAACAGATGGAATTTCTTTCTTATTTTTTCTCTTTTTTTATTAAATATATTCTTTATTTCCATTTCAAATGCTTTCCCCTTTCCCGGTCCCTCCCTGCCCCTGGAAGTCCTATAAGCCATCTCCCTTCCCTCAGTTCCCCAATCAAACCCCTCCTGCTTCCCTGTCCTGGTATTCCCCATCACTGCTGCATTGAGCCTTTCCAGGACCAGGGGCCTCTCTTCTCTTTGATGTCCAACAAGGCCATCCTTTGCTGCCTATGGGTATGGAGCTATGGGTAACACCATGTGTACTATCTGGTTGGTGTTTTTGTCCCTGGGAGCTCTGGGAGTACTGGGTGGCTCACGCTGTTGTTCCTCCTATGGCACTACAAAGCCCTTCAGCTCCTTGGGTCCTTTCACTAGATTCTCCATTGGGGACCCTGTGCTCAGTCCAATGGCTGGCTGAGAGTGTGCTCCTCTGTATTTCTCATGTACTAGCAGATCTTCCCAGGTGACAGCTATATCTGGCTCCAGACGGCAAGTACTTGTGGGCATCAATAATAGTGTCTGGGTTTTGTAACTGTATATGGGTAGTCTCCACATTCTCCACTATGTCCACATGCTCCACTATGTTCATAGCAACCCTATTTATATCAGAATCTGCAAAGAACCAAGATGTCCTTCAATGGAGGACTGGATACAAAAAAATGTGGTATATTTACACAATGAAATACTACTCAGCTATTAAAAACAATGAAATCATGAAATTCTTAGGCAAATGGGTGGAACTAGAAAATATCATCCTGAGTGAGGTAACCCAATCACAAAAGAACACACATGGCATGCACTCACTGAGAAGTGGATATTATCCCAGAAGCTTGGAATACCCAAGACACAATTCACATATCAAATGATGTGCAAGAAAAAGAAAGAACAAAGTATGGACAATTTGGTCCTTCTTAGAAGGGGAAACAAAATACCCACAGCAGGAGATACAGAGACAAAAGTAGAGCAGAGTCTGAGGGAAAGACCATCCAGAGACTACCCCACATAGGAATTTCTTTTCTGATTCAATCTATTTGGAGTTCTGTAGACTTCTTGTATGTTCATGGGCATCTCTTTCTTTAGGTTAGGAAAGTTTTCTTCTATAATTTTGTTGAAGACATTTATTGGCCCTTTAAGGTCGAAATCTTCACTCTCTTCTATACCTATAATCCTTAGGTTTGGTCTTTTCATTTTGTCCTGGATTTTCTGGATGTTTTGGGTCAGGAGCTTTTTGCATTTTGCATTTTCTTTGACTGTTGAGTTAATGCTTTTATGATATCTTCTACATCTGAGAGTCTCTCTTCTACCTCTTATATTTTATTGTTGATGTTTGCATCTATGACTCCTGACTTCTTTCCTAGGTTTTCTATGTCCAGAGTTGTTTCCCTTTGCGATATCTTCATTGCTTTTACCTCCATTTTTAGATCCTGGATGCTTTTGTTCAATTCCTTCACCTGTTTGGTTGTACTTTCCTGTAATTCTTTAAGGGCTTTTACCTATTTACCTGTGTTATCCTGTATTTCTTTAAGGGATTTATTTATATCCTTCTTGATGCCCTCTATCAGCATCATGAACTGTGGTTTTAAATCCAAGTCATGCTTCTGTGGTGTGTTGGGGTATCCACGAATGAATTGCTGTGGTGGGAGAATTGGGTTTGGATGGTACCATGTTGCCTTGATTTCTGTTGATAAAGTTCCTATGTTTGCCTTTTGCCACCTCGTTATCTCTGGTATTAGTTGGTCCTGCTGTCTTTGGCTGGCGCTTGTCCCTCCTGTGATCCTGCAAGCCTGTCTCAGGACCCCTGGGTGACTGAGTCTCCCCTGGCACAGAGTGCTGTTGCTCAGTTCAGCTCCTGGATGCTGGTGGAGCCCAGTCAGACCCTGTCCCAGCTATTCTGCCACTCATGTGTTCCCTGTGCTTCTGGGTGCATCTGCCTGCTCAGTAGCCTGAGAGAAAATGGGGCTCTCCCCTCCAAACCCAAAAGACAAATCACTCCCTGCAGAGCAGTTCTCCCCTGGGTGCATCAGTGCTCAGAAAGCTGTGGTGCTGCCTAACTCCCGGGAGCAGGTGGAGCCTGGACAGACCCTGTCCCAGCCGCTCTGCTACTCCTGTGTTCCCTGTGCTCCTGGGTGTACCTGCCTGCTCAGTGGTCAGAGGAAATTGTGGCCTCAACTCCCAATCAGGGAGTAAAATCACTCCTTGCTGACCTGTTCTCCCCTGGCAAGATGGGTGCACAGAGGGTTGTCCTCATCATAGTTTTTAAGGAATGAAAAATGGTTTTCTAGTCATCCTGTCTTGTTTTTTATTCTGATTCCGTCATGAAGTAGCAAAGGAAACTTCCTTACAAAGTTAACTATTGAACAGGTTCTAGCTATGCACACCTTCATTCTTTCCATAGATTCTCTCCTACTCAGGTTCTCACCTGTTTTGCTTTGCACTTTTACTCTTCTTTTCTTGCATCATGTGGTTCAGGCACATTACTCTCTGATTTTCTCTTTCAGGTAGGGAACTTCTGACTAGTCTCCCCTGGGTAAGTACACTATGCTGAGTTCTTTCACAGCACTTATTCCAATGTATTTTTTGTCCTTTGTTGACTTGTTTGTCACTGTGATTAGAGTGTGACCCCTGGAGTAGCAGCATGTGTCTTCTGTCTCCATATGCTAGCACGAAGTGCTTACACGGGGTTTGATAGAGAAAGAGAAAACCAGAAGAGATGAATCAGCAGATGAGTGAATTATATATTTGCCTTAAACCACAAATAATACAAAGTTGGAAAGGAGTTGAGGCCAAATGCTTTCTGAGATGTGTCTATAACCACATAAATAATCCTTTACCAGTGACTAATGTGTCAGCTTACTTGATTTGCCATGAATTTAAAAGAGACGTTGTAAAGGTCTGGAATTCTAATGCAAAGATTTGACTTTTTTCTTTCTTCATCTCGAGACTGTGGAGTCTGAAATTTATAATCTAGATTTTCCTACATTTTGTATTCATTTAAATAGAGTTGGATTTTCCATGAAATGGGGACTTCTTGGGCTCCCATTGTGAGAACTCACATGATTGGGTGTTGTGTGTATCTTCTGCCAAAGAACACAACCTTACATATTGAGACATAACTTACTTTGTCATCCTCAAGGTGCCAGTGTCCTGTGTCACCTGGTGGTGGAAACTATGGGGCTTTTTGAATTTTGTCTTAGGAGAAGTAACATCAATGTCATGTAGTATAAAAACAATTTTAAAGGTCATTTTGGACTGTTTTAACAAAGTAAAAAATTCCAAACTTCTGACTTTGTGAATGTACATGCTACTTATTCTTTTTGATTTTCACATTGTTTCTAACGATGTAAGATAAAAAACCAAATAAAATGAATATAATATGAAGAAAAACAGTAAGTACCACAAATCACCTCAAAATAAATTATTATAGCATGGTAAATAAATTGCATCACAAAGGTTAATACTCCACTAAAATTGTAATTTACTGTAGCAGATATTTTTTAAGAAAAATATTAAACAGAAATTTGCTGTTGGTTATACAATAAGAAAACACAAGATTCTGTGAGAAATTTAAAATTTACATGTGTATGAAATTGAGAAATGTTTCACCAAATTTGATTAGAAACTTGGAAAATGTTTAGTTGTCAACGATATTTGAGGCAGAAAGATATTCCTCTACGGCCACACACAAACATAAATTGAGTGGCATGCATTAGAGGGAAGATTAAACTCTACATTATCTCTAGACAAAATCGTTTCCATGAGGAAGCAACCAAAATACAAAACAAAACAAAACAAACAAACAAAAAAACAAGGAATCATATAGCAAGGGTATGCAATTAGGATTTTGTCTTGTTTTCTTTTGAGACAGGGTCTCTATGCAGTCCTGCCAGTCCTGAAACTTACTAAGTAGACTAGGCTGGTTTTGAACTTACAGAGATCAACCTATATCTGTCTCCAGAGTCCTGGGATTATAGCCCTGTGCTACTCCATCAGGTCTTGCTAAGATCAAGTGTAAGGCTACTGTCAAATTGACAAAATCTAGAGTCACCTCTTAAAACGTCTTAGTGGGGAATTATGTAGCTTCAGATGGAATATGGGCATGGATGTCAGGGATTGTCTTGATTGCTAGTTGATGAAGGAAGGGGCAGCTCATTGTGGGTGGCACCATTCATTAGGAAGTGAGTCCTAAACAGTATAAGAAAGGAGAAAACTAAGCAAACTAGGATAGACTTCTTGACTCTCTTTCCCCTTGACTATGGGTGTGATCTGACTAATTTCTTTCTTGATTTTTCTATAATGATGGACTATCACTTGGAATTAAAAAGCAGAACACCCTTCTCCCCTATACTGTTTTTTTTTGTCAGAGAATTTTTATCAAAGGAACAGAAATGATAGTAGAACAAAGGGTACATCAGACAGGTAATCAAATGCTGTATAATTCTCCCAAGGTTTATAATGCATATAGCATTTGTCAGCTTTATAATATTTATAATTTATTTTTATCTCTCTTTCCCAACGAACCTTGACTTTCCTATTTGTATGTTGTATTGCTGCTTAAAAAATGTGACCTACAAATCTTAGACTTAGCACTTGTTATGCAATTATTTTACTTGTGTACTCTACTTCAGATATCTAACATCTGTGCCTTAATGTTCTGTCTAATACCCATAAACTTGAGAGATCACATTACAGCCTGCAGTTAATGAATTGTTCATTTTCATTTAAGCTTCTGAAAAAATGACTTACAGTCCTCTTGTAAAAACTTCTACTTTTATCCCTGTTGACTAAACATTTAGAGGATAGTAACATTCAAGGAAGGAAGGGAGTAGCGAGGGTGACATAGGGCAATTAGGTTGGCATGTATTTAAAACAACGAATCGACTACAGGGCTACTAAATCGATCTAACAGGATGGGTAGTAGCAATAACAAAGCTTTGGCCTCACAGGACATGTTGCTCCCTTGATCATCTGCCTACTTCACATACATGAGGCCTGGAATGGAAAGACCTAGAAAATATTTTTATAATGAGTAGGCTGCATAATAGGGGATTTAAATTTTAGTGGGACTCACCAACTCCAAGTTAATTATAAGGTGATTGACTACCTCTCATGGTAGAGTTAATGAGTAGGTCTATCAAGAATGCGGTGGTGGCTAGTGTTGAAGCTTGGGTCTTAATTCACAGGACTCTGTACCATAAGGTTGTTTCAAATGGAAGTCTTTGTCTTCAAAGAGTCGAATTATTATTATTTTTTTTATTTAATTTTTTTTGTTTTGTTTTTTTCAAGACAGGGTTTCTCTGTGTAGCCCTGGCTGTCCTGGAACTCACTCTGTAGATCAGGCTGGCCTCAAATTCAGAAATATGCCTTCCTCTGCCTCCCAAGTGCTGGGATTACAGGCATGTGCCACCACCGCCCAGTGAGTCGAATTATTTTTATGCATTTACTGAAGTGCTTCGCAGGTTAAGAAACTGCTTAATCACAGTGGGCGAACATAGATCCTATTTCTCTTTGAAAGGAGAGCTTGAGCGAGATTCTTGCTCACATTTCCTATATCATGATCAAGTTTCTGTGGTTTCTGTGGACGCTTTCACTGACTTCCTTTCCTGCTGTTTGCTTGATTTACTCATGTGACATCCAGGAAATGCTCTTTTCTCTTAGTGCTATAAGGCAGCATACGTTTATTATCTTCTAGGCTGTGTGGATCTAAATCTAAGTTCATCTGCGCAAAAGGTGCCATAAGAAGTGACACTGAAGGCATGTGCCAGTTAAGTTTTCAACAGGCAAATTTTCCTTCAAATTTTGACTCTGAAGTTAGCATGTCAATTATTACCTTTGCAGACTGATGAATTGAGGCTCTTGTGTTTCCTCCAAGCTCTTGGTTAGAGGCCAGAGTCTGTTGTATGTGGCTGTGTTTTCTCAGAGCTAAGTAACCAAGATAACAAGAGATGTCAAAGTCACCCCAGATAGAAGCAGTCTTGTACACCTTCAGCTATGAGCAAGCTTCTCATCATGCCTCAGAGTTCAGTTGGTTAAAAACAAGTCAGTGACTCCAGCACATATCCAAGGAGATGATTTCACAGAAAACAGGCCTGAACACCAAGATATAGGGCCATTTGGTCCCATGTTGTATGCTGCCTCTCATGTTCATTTATAGTAAAGTCTTAAGAGATCAGTATTGCATCACAATAAAATGCAATCAAATAACATTTTACATAGTGGGAAATCCTCAGAAGTTTCCCATCTCACTCATAACTTGAATAGTCCAAGAGTCCTCTATATTTGAGGGTATTCTCACCTGATTGTGTCTTTTTATTTCTCTAATTTTATCTTTTGGCAAAATGTTCCCTTACTATATCCTGCTTGAGGACTTGCCTATCTCTGAGCCTTCATCCCTTGAAGACTCCTGCACATATTTTCTCTCTTATCTGCATGCCTCTGTACACATTATTTGCATCCAGGGCACATAATAGATGCCATAGGACACAGTGTGACATCCCACATGCTTTTCTTATCAATAGTGAAATGGAGATGTGTGGTTCATTTCCTGTCTGTTCTGAACCTTGCACAGAAGAGGTATGTATTTGTTGTTTGAGACAGACATACTGTCTTGGCTTCTTTTAGAGCTCTTGAACAACGGGCCATTTCTAAATATGTGAAACTATACCTTTTAGCTTGCTTTTGTGCATAAATATTTCATTCTATCAACTTTTTGAACCTGTGAAGCTAGTACTGTATTATCATCATTTTTCTTTCTTTTCCACGTGAGGAATATGAGGTTCAGAAAGTAAGTGAGGTTTACCCAGTTGGGATGTGGTGATGCCACCAGGGAAATGTGTGTTGTTTTCTCAGTGGTTCTCCTGTGTCTTTCCACTCTGCTCTTGGAACGTAACAAGGAGAAGACATCAGCATTCGGACCGCTCCACTGCTGAAGAAACTTCACCTGGGGACTAGGAATAATATGGACAAAATACGAGTTAATTGTAAAATCAAATTACAGTTAGCTTGTGCATAATCAAAAGTAAAATTAAGACAGTGTAAAGAGTGTCAAAGGAAGATGAGTTTAAGGGTAACCTCTGTCCCCATGCAAGCTGAACAACTCTGCAGTTTGTCATTTCCTTTAATGAACTCATGTTCCTTATATGTCAAAAGACTCACTACACAAAAGAGATTATATGAGAAAAGAATGTGGAAAAATTGCCATAAAATTGATCCCTATAGGAACATAAAGCAACTATGGAGTATTAGTATTTCACTTGAAATTCTGAACTGAAAATCTAAATTTTTAAATGACTGTGATAAAAATCTACCTATGTGAAGTCTATACATTTTGAAATGTAAGATGCATTAAATGACTAAGTTGTATAGAAATTATTATAAATTAAAAGCAAGTTGAATTATTATAAAAGAGTACTAGTTTCTACATTGAGAATTAAAGAAATATACTTTATGGACCCTTCCTCCATGAATACATCTGAGAACAACATATAAAAAGTACTTAGATCTAAAAAGTAATTGAAGTATGAAAGGTATATGGAAAATAAAAATTCTTTCATTTGGTTGATTAATCTAGCTAACATTTAATACCTGTATTTTATAGTCAATCTAGATTTCCAAAATGAATCCATTCACTTGCAAATGTGATCTTAGATGTCTGAGTCTGTCAGCTGATTTGGTTAATGTCCTACAGGGAACACAGGATTACAGTTTGCTGACTGCCAGTGGCACTTTGGTTTTGAGCTCAATTCAACAGTCAGCTTTGTCCTATAGATAGAATGAGAAGTCTACCTCAAGTTTTATTATTTCTTCTTCATAACTGATTTAAAAATTATGAGTAGATATTAGCAAACAGCTTCCACAATTCTAATGTTTTAGTTTTTTAGACAAGGTCTCACTATGTAGCTCAGGCTGATCTGGAATTCACCATGTAGCCCTGGTCTGTCTCAAACTAATGCCATCCTACATTACTGTCTCAGGTGCTTAGATGATAGGCACTGACCATTATCTTCTGCTCATAAATATGGATGAGATTATTTTGTTGGCATAAATGGCATATATACATTGTGTGAAGGTGTGCTTGCTCGGGTAGGTATATGTGACGTGTAGACTGGCTGTCCAGCAAATCCCCATTATCTTTCAATCTTTGCTTCCAGTGCTGAAGTTACAAGCGCCTGCGTCTATAACTGGGTTCCTTATGTGCTGCGATGAATTGTCAGCTTGATACAACCTAGAACACCCGAGGGTTTCAGTGAGGGGTTGTCTGCAGTGGGTTCGCCTGTGGACATATCTGTGTGTGTATGTGTTGGGGAGGTATCTCAATTATATTAATTGATATGGGAAGAACAAGCCCACTGTGGAGGGGGTCAAAATTCCCTATGAAGAACATCCTGAAGTATATGAGTGAAAGAAATGAGCTGGGTACAAATGAAACAAGTACGTGAACATGTATGTATCCATTTCTTTTCCCTTCTGACTGGAGAATATGATCAGCTGCTCAAGTTCCTGCAACCTTGATTCTGTGCTTTGATGACTGTAACCTGGAACTGAGGGCTCAAATTAACCTTTTCTCCCTTAAGGCTTTTCTTTTCTTTTCTTTTCTTTTCTTTTCTTTTCTTTTCTTTTCTTTTCTTTTCTTTTCCTTTCCTTTCCTTTCCTTTCCTTTCCTTTCCTTTCCTTTCCTTTCCTTTCCTTTCCTTTCCTTTCCTTCCTTTTCTTTTCTTTTCTTTTCTTTTCTTTTCTTTTCTTTTCTTTTCTTCTTTTCTCTCCTCTCCTCTCCTCCTCTCCTCTCCTCTCCTCTCCTCTCCTCTCCTCTCCTCTCCTCTCCTCTCCTCTCCTCTCCTCTCCTCTCCTCTCCTCTCCTCTCCTCTCCTCTCTTCTCCTCTCCTCTCCTCTCCTGCCCTCTCCTCTCCTTTCCTTTCCTTTTCTGTCCTGTTCTTTATTTGTTTGAATTTGGTGAAGGCTATTAATCACAGAAACAGAAAGGAAACTAAAGTACTTGTATCTGGAGATCAGAGTAGCCCCTCGGCTGGCTCAGCAAGCGCCTTACCCATGAGGCTAGCTCTAGACAAAGTTCAAAGCAATGAAGCCTGATGCCCGCGGAGCCCCAGTGAAGAGCATCTTTGTTAGCACTGGTCGGAATGTTTTCCATATTCCATGCATCTCAGTTTTGAATAGAATTGCTATGCAGAATCTACACCGATCTAGAATGAACACTTTGCAACATATTGATGATTTGTTTTATTGTCAGTAGATTAGTTTGTTTCTGTGCTTTTAAACATAATTTTATATTTGTTCTTTTTTTTTTTCTGTCTTGCCTTCCCATTTGTTTTTGTGTTTTGATCTTGAAAAGTTATAAAGAGCTCCAAAAGCTATCCCAAGAATAATTGAACATTTCCCCCCTTGGGTTAATCATCTGTATACTGCAAATCATTCTTTATAAGTTTACCTCAGAAACCCTGAGAGCCTTCCATGAAGCTTCACTAGCAGACTCCTGTAGTCATTAGGCAAGTGCAACCAGGATTCCATGAAGCTTCTCTGAACGGCCTCCCATGGAAACTCCCTGTCTGCTCATTTCCCCTGTTTCCTTTTTGCCCTCTTCTGTTTCTTAGTAAAAGAGAAGCAGAAAGAAAGCCTTTAATGGCCATGGTAGCATGCTGCCTCACAGACCTTTCTGTAATGGCGGCTCCCTGGTTGCTAGCTAACTTTTAAATATTTAAAAGGCAGAACATGAATTTCTGCCAGTTTAAAATAATTAGTGACAATTCTCAGTAAATATTTTTTTCTCTGGGATTTCTTAGCGAGGGATGAATGGCCTCTGGCTTCTGACTCAGGCCGTGCTGACAACTCAAACAGTTGAATGTAACGTAGAGAGAACACTGAGATCAAAGAACACATGATTCACAAGTGGAAACAAAGGGGTTTTTAACCAAGCAGACAAGACGTTCAAAGATGATCTTGATCTGGCACTGTCGGGAAGGGTTCTCTCGGAGAAGCACATTGGGGCTGTAACTAAAAGGGTGGGAGCGAAGTCAGGTCCCTGGAGAAGCCATTACACAAACAAGTGCAGCGGGGCAGAGACAGTAGGCAAAAGGCAGTGGAGACCACCCTGGTTACCCATAGGGTACACAACATGCCAAATGCACTGTTGGGGTTAAGGGTAGGAGCAGAGAACTGGGGTCACAAAGGCACACTAGGACGAAAAGAAACAGAATCAAACCAGGAACTTGAGAAACATCACTAGGTGGCCACTATGTGGCAGCTCCTAGCAATGTAGCAGTGAGCCCACCATATTTCCTTTTGTGCTGAGAGGAGTAAGCCACCACAGAAAGCAGACCGGAGGCACAAGCTAAGTAAGAGGAGACACAGGTATGGGAGGTGTGAACACGCTCAGATAATAAGAGCCAGAACTTGTGATCGTGTCCATATGCATTTCAGTCTCAGTTGCTACCATACTGAACAAATTGCAGAAGCACAACTCTCAGTTGGGGTCACTACCATGGTGGGCTCAGTACAAAACCAAACCAAACCATACCAAACCAAACCAAACCGAACCGAACCGAACCGAACCGAACCGAACCGAACCGAACCGAACCGAACCGAACCGAACCAAAACAAACCAAAACAAACCAAACCAAACCAAACCAAACCAAACCAAACCAAACCAAACCAAACCAAACCAAACCAAACCAAACCAAAACAAAACAAAACAAAACAAAACAAAACAAAACAAAACAAAACAAAACAAAACAATGATGGCTTCTCATCAAATGGTAACAGGAAGGAGGTGAAAGTAGTGAGATTCAGTATTGAGAGTGCTGACTAATGAGATTGTGTGGGAGAGAAGACTAGTCATTAATGACCTCAGCAATTGGGTAAATGGCAGGCTTCTTCCTGGGGGTGGAGAGACTGAAAAGGAGCATCGTAGCACCATGACAAGAGCTTTCTGATGACAACTGATATTTGAACTCGCTATTAGGTGCATAAGCAGAGGTGAGTTGTGGGCACTTGTTTACAAATAATATAGTTATTTTAAGTGTTGGTTGAGAATAAAGCATGTGGGCTGGAGACGTGGCTCAGCCATTAAAGGCTAGACTCACAGCCAAAAATATAAGAGAATAAAGTATACATATAAGAATAGATTTGAACCCAGACCAAACACCAATTCGGGCAGTGCGTACTCAGTCATGAGATTAGAGTATGGCCAACAAGTGTTTGCTGGTTTTCTACTCAGTATTCTCAAAACATTCTATTGAGCACTAGCAGAATAAGTAGAGCACATTGTATGTGTGTGTGTGTGCAGGGAGCACACATGCAAACTACTGCAGCAGGGATTCTGAGGTGTACTTTATGATGATGACAAGACTGAATCAGAAAAGACCTCCTAACGTATTACTGGAACATGCTGGGTGCAAGGTAGGTTAAAGGACAGTCTCTTGCATATGCAGTCCCTTTAATACCTGGGGCCATGCTTCAGGGAGGGCAGGCGGACTGGTAAGGCAGCCAAGCAGCACCAGAGAGGATATGCAGACATAGATAATTCAGGACAGAGTTGAGAGCGAGTAACCATGCTAATGTGTCAGATAAAGGCTTTAGATTTAATATTTGAATTTCATTTGGATTTAAAGATTAAACCTATAAAATTTAAGCCATGATTAGATTATAGTTTGAGAATATTAATGGATAAAGCAAGAGACTGTATGGAATACACTGGATACAATGGCCTGATCTCACACAGAGGGTTACTAAGGAATACTGTGGACCATAAAAGAGACACTCCTTATCTTTATCTGACCCAGAGACAGGAAAGAAGGAAGACAGTTTCTGGTTGGCTGTTCACAATAAAGTCATGAGGTTTGTGTGAGTAAGGAATCATAAAGGAAGTCACGGTAACAT
Source organism: Apodemus agrarius (assembly GCA_964023405.1). Lineage (NCBI taxonomy): Eukaryota > Metazoa > Chordata > Mammalia > Rodentia > Muridae > Apodemus > Apodemus agrarius. The sequence goes on along the minus strand of OZ030019.1, from coordinate 77,438,525 downwards.
GATGAAATGTGTGTGGTGGTGAGGAAAGGGGAAGACAAAGAAAATGCCCACGGAGCAGGGAGACCCTGCTTCTCTGAGGAGTGTTGGAAAGAGAATATTAGAGGGTGTCAAAGAGTGAACAAAACTCAAACATGTTTTCATTCACCTCCTCTGTGATGGGTTTAACACCATTACACATGGAACACATGTTGGCACCACAGTGTAACTTCATTCTTGAGAGAAGAGGAAATAAGAGAGAATATAATACACATATTCTCAAACAGACTGATAGAACTTTCCTAGGTGTGACACTGACCCCTTTCCACTACCCCCTTTCCATCCTTTTGCTTTATGTCAGCTAAACATTGTACACAATTGCATCTAGACAGAAATAGATCCAATTTGGTACTTTCTCTGTGTCTTCCAAATTGCCAGTCTTTGTCATGTATGGCCCCGTGACAACAGAAGTGATTTAAAAGGCCATAGACTTTGAAATAAGACATTGTCATTAGAGCCTTGCAGCCTTAGAGTCTGTTGACTTTGGCTCAAATGGCCACAATAGGATAATTTCTCTCGCTCTCTTTCTCCTTTAAAGTGTTCTTTATTGAACCTCATTAAGTTAGAAAAGAAGAGGGAAAAAAAGAGAGGACTTATAAAACAATATATTTGAAGGAAGTACCACAAGGAACTTGATGGTGGAATGTGGTACTTAGAGGAATTAGTACAAGTCACAGGAGGCATTTGTGAATGCTGAATAAGCTCAAACTCATTATGAAGGACACCTATAAAATCATCCCATAAATATCCTTTAGAATAGACGTATTAGTGCCTAATTCATTAGAACCATTTATCTCCTTGTTAACTTAGCTCATCCCTTTGATAATTTTATAAAGCATAACATTACCTTAGAATCGCTCGGATTTTTTTTTAATGGTGTCATTTACAGTAGCACCTCTTCTCATGTAAGTTATAGTTTTGCTTTCTGAAATCAGCTGTAGTCTGAAAATATTTATTGCTCATTTCCACAAATAAAGCTATAGATTGCATTTAAATTCCATGCCATTTTTGAGTATCATACTTACATCTTGTGTTCTCTTGGTTAATCCCAGCTAGGATTTGAACTATGTTTTTGTTCAGTGTATCCACACTCTGTATACAACATCTTTACTAGTCAATGAACAGCCATCAGATTGACTGTCATCATACCCTAGTACTTGTGTTCAACTATTTCGAGTTTTACGTTATGGCCCTGAAAATATAGATTAATGATGCTGGCAATGTAGACATGCTGATGGAAAGCTATAAAGCACAATGTGAAAGTTTTCAATGTAATAAGAAAGTAAAAATTATCATATACTGAGGTGTCTAGTCTCTCCAGTAGGAACAGAAGATCTACTGTCATGAAACTGTCAAGAATATGGCAGTAACTTAAATTAGTTTATTCTCATACCTAAAAGCACAAAAAGTGCTGCCATAGTACAGCACCATATTACAAGTGTTTAGTCAAGATGAGAAAACCATTGAAATCGTAGATGAAAGACACAAGCCAAAACCACATTCTGATGGATGATTACACAGGTTTCAGGTTAGCAATGACCTTGGAAAAATCCCTTACTCTCTTACCAGATGTTTTCTTACTGAACCTGTAGCTGTCTGGATTGTCTAGATAGACCATCTTGTTCCCACAGCTCAGCACTGGAGTTTCAGGTATGCTTGTTTTACATACATTCTGGAAATTTGAACTCAGAACTTTCTGCCTGGATAGCAGAGCTCTTACCTACTGAGCCATACCCTTAGCTCCCCAATTCTTACATATCTAATAGGAATTTAGAAAATAGAAACTCTATACTATCTCATGAAAATGAAATCTAAAGTAAACTTACTTTTCTAGGTTCTGTCTGACTACTCTATGTGTCTTAAAATCTATATGATCACAAACAAAGAAGGTCTATAGAATTCATTCATCATGACCTATGATGGGGTTAAAACTGAGTCAGAAAGAGACTCAGGAAAAAGAAAAGGGAGACTTTGACCTGTATACAGGAGGTGGAGTTTTAGGTATGGGAAGATGACTTCGCAGGTCAAAGCTGAGTGTTTGTATGTGAATACATTCCCATGATACTTGTTGGATAAAAAGAAAGAAAAGTTGGTGCTATTTATTAAAAGATAATTTCAGAGAGAGATGAAGGCTGGGACGTATTCCAGCTACTGCTCCATGGCTTTTGATGAACAACACATGCACTGTCAGCTTTATTCTTTTCAGAAAGACATAGGTGCCCAATAGAGGAGCAACATCACAAGAGAAATACTTGCTATTCTCCTATAGAATTCCCCTTGGACAATTTTTAACAAGTACAGTCAGTGTGTAGAAATGCGTGGGCTTTCGCCATCCATTTTTTCCAACAATCATTTTATAGTGATGCTGGTTTGCAACACAACTCTTGCTACAAGTAGTGGAAAGCCCCTCCCCTCCACCACCCAAATTACATAACACTTTGCTTGGCTGTCTTACACAATTTGTTCAAATTCTGTGCTTTTTAAAAATAAATCAGGGTCCTTGAAGGCAAGAAAACTCATGCTAGATTCCAACTAAATTACCTCAACAAAGGGACCGATCCTGGAGGAACAGATAACATTGAGCTATCTGGTTAACTTCAGAAAGACAGTTCCATTTGTCAACTGGGTCAAACACATTTTTTTCTGTGCGTTTGTTCATTATAAATATTTTTCAAAGAGAAAAAAATTTCAAAGAAATAATTTATAAGAGTAAAACATGCAATGGAAATTTTACTTTTTATGAAAACTTCTATCACTGATATTTTACAAAGAAAAGGGGCATCCTATGAGAAAGTTCTTTCCCAATTTTCTTAGACTATATTTGTGGTAGTTTCATAATGCAGCTAAGGTCTTGTAGAGACTTCAATGTATAGGGACTAAAGTGCCTGTAAAGAAAGTATCATAGTTCCTAAATAAAAGAATCTTGTACACATTCTTTATCTTTACCGGACAATACTTTCTAACAATACCAAAAACCAACATACCAAGAAAGAGTAGAACAGTGGAATTCTCTAGAAAGTGATGAGACTGTGAAACATCACTTGTCAAAAGGATTACCACTAAGCAAATTAAATTATCAAATCATTTTAATTTAATCCTTTATGTAATACCACTGCTCAAAGTCACTATTTAGGTATAATTTGTTTTATAGTAGCAATAATTTTAGCTTTATTGGGGCATGTTTCAAGCATAATAATATTTCCTCTGGCTAGACAAAATGGCTTACATTTGGGTCTTACTGCATATAGTGTAATTATTAACTATCAATAGAAATCTTGGCTGTAGAGCAATTGTCATGGCTTTTTAGACACATTAGATAGTCAGCTTTGATGTTCTGCCTATAAGATACACTAGTGTAATAGTAGCAAAAAGCTTAACAGTGTTACTAGCCAATATCTGATGACTTAAGACTCACTCCACAATATAGAACCCATATCTGACACTGTTTGGGTGATCAAGAACCTGAAAGTAGATACCCCATGTACCTAGTGTAGATCAAAATACTATATTAAAAACATAAAAACATAATAGCAATAAAATGACTCCTAATGACACCCATAGGCCATTGCTTTATTCAGCATTATCAGAGAAGCTTCTTCCTTCAACCGATGGCAACAAATACAAAGACTTGCGGATGGGTGTTATGGAGAGAGAGAGAGAAAGAGAGAGAGAGAGAGAGGCAGACAGAGACAGAGATCTTGAAATATCCAATCATAATGGAATGTCTTCATCAAATCTCTCCCCCGGGGCTCAGAGAACCTGCAGAAGAGGAGGCAGAAAGAGTTTAAGAGCCAGAGGTGATGGAGGACACTGACAAATCAAGGTCCTCTAAATCAACATGATCTAAGCACATATGAACTCACAAAGACCAAGGCAGCATGTACAGGGCCTGCGCGGGTCTGCACCAGGTCCTCTGTGGAAATGCTATGGCTTTCTGTTTAGTGTTTGTATGGGAATCCTGAGAGCATCAACAAATATGTCTCTGTTCCTTGTGCCTTCTCTTGGGCTTTTGTCCTCTCTGTGTTTACTTTGTCTAACTGCAATATATTAGTTTTTTTAAATCTTATTATATTATTTTTAAATTTTACTATTATCCTTAAAAAAAGAAACCTTTGAGAAATTCTCAAGCAGCAGCATTATGCTGGTGCCTATAATCTCATGTCTTGCCACCACTATTGGGATCCACACAAGCGTGTGCCCTGGTGTATAATAATCAGCAAGACATTTGTCAGCTGTCAATACAGGTGTTACCCCAAAGCACCTTTAATGTTTTAAAATTTGTAAGTCAAGTGTGTCTGCCATAAAATAGATGAACACTAGTCTTTTGAGTGATTTCCTTAAGATCTTTACTCAGCAATATTAAATCTTTAGTTTAAACTTTGTTTAAAATAAACATAGGTTTAGCTATGTCTTAGAGCACTTGGTAGCAGATCATCTGTAATTGCAAAATGTGTTTGGGTGTTTTAGAAAATACTCCACTGGAAAATAATATTGAAATTAAGAATTAAAACTACATTACATTGTTCTAAGGAAACATGATAGATTAGATGCTTGTAAAATGAGATAGGAGAGATGTTCTTTGATTATCAGAGAGCCTCCTTTAGTGGTAGGTATACATCGATATTCAACAGATAAATGAAACCTGCCAAGGAAGAGGATTAATCAACCATGCCACATTCAGAGATCTTTGACAATTGTCTTGATAATTATGGTATACAAACCTGGTATTTAGAAAGTGATTCGTCAAATTGGGCATGTCACTTCCAGAGGACCCTGGCATACCACTCCTGGGCATATACCCAGAGGATTCCCCTGCATGCAATAAGGACACATGCTCCACTATGTTTATAGCAGCCTTGTTTATAATAGCCAGAAATTGGAAGGAGCCCAAATATCCCTCAAAGGAGGAATGGATACAGAAAATGTGGTATATTTATTCAATGGAATACTACTCAGCAATTAAAAATAATGAATTCATGCAATTTGTAGGTAAATGGTTAGACCTGGAAAATATCATCCTGAGTGAATTAACCCAATCACAAAAGAATGCACATGAAATGCAATCACTGATAAGTGGATATTAATGAGCCCAGAAGTACTAAATACTCAAGACACAAATAGCAAGTCAAATGATTCCCAAGAAGAAGAAAGGAGAGGACCCTGGGCCTGTAAAGATTGCATCCAGTTTAGTAAAGAAACCGAGGGGGGAGGGGGAATGATTGGGGAACAGTTGTGGGGGAGAGGAACTATGGGAACTATGGTGGGTGGGAACTGGGAAAGGGGAAAGCCTTTTGAATGTAAACATAGAACATAGAAAATAAAAATTAAAAAAAAAAAGAAAGTGATTCGTTTGGTTCTAAATGTCTTATGGTGCTAAGTAGATTCATTTATAACACTGCTTACACTCATTTTGCTTTTGGAAGCAAAGGCTAAGCACTCTATGCTACCTTCTATCATCTTGTTCTAAATGGCAATCAACTTATTTCTGAATAGTCAGATTGATGTAAAATTGTCGACCAATGTAGCTTCTAACAAAAATATTAACTTTCATGCTCACAGGAACCACTTCAATAGTATTTGTTACAATTATTGTTTAATTTTGCTTCCCCTTCAATATTCTGCTGGCTTTTTCCATCTCTGGCTTCATTCACAGTAGTGAGTTATGAAAGAATTGAATGGGCATATGCTTCCAATACTGGAAGATGCTCTCCTGTCTACTCTGTGTCTATTACACATAAAACTCTAGGAGGAAATGTATATTTCAATACAGAATTTTCATTATGCATTAGATGCCTGTAAAATTCCTTACTAAGCTCTGTAATTGTGCATATGCAGTTTGTCACCTGGCATATGTAAACACAAAATTATTTGATATTATTTCATAGTTACATCAAAATGCCAAGCAGGAAAAAAATGGCATTCAATATTCACCCAGAGTTTAGATGTGAGGTATTTGTTTGATGGGCCAGCATTTACAATTCTAACACAGAAGATTCTTTTTCCATAGTGTTCACAGATTGCCAGTAAAAGATAATTCTTCCCTTGTGGATGTACTTTATATCACATGCCCTCCACGTGCTGATGAGATCTTTGCATGGGTGATGCCAAGAGAGTAGTTTATCTGTGGCGGGAGAGACACCCATAAGTGATAATGAGCCATGTGTGTATTTCAGGACTGGAAATGAGTTGCTGCTATTGAGGTTAATTTCGTCTGGCTCAAAAATGGAGAATGACCAGCTCCTGGCTTAATTCTAAAATCAGAGTGACTGATCAGTGGGTAAAGGTGTTTCCTGCCAAATCTCACAGTCTGAGTTCAATCCCTGGAAACTAAAAGAAGAGAGGATACAGACTGAACTGATTCCTGTAAGCTGTCCTCTGATCTCTGGATATATCCTATGGAATGAATATGCCTACCCTCACTCTCATACAATACAAATATCTAAATGTAAAAAGGCTTTAAAACCAAGCAATATCTCACTGTATCTTATTTTATCACTTTGTGCTGTAGCCTTTTCATTTAGCCTGAGTGCATGTTTTCAGTGAACTCTTGAATTCTTAAAGTCTTATCCTTTGGGGGGCTGTGTTCATACCTCAATTGACCTCCATTGATTCAAAACTGTCTAACTTGTCTTCGGAATTTTCTTGGTATGGAAGTGCCTGTGAGAAAATGCTGCAAGGGAGAGGAGAGAGCATACTTTACAGGTGTTAGGATGTTTGCTTTTAATCTCTTGGCCAACTGCTTCAAATTGAAAGAGATAAGCCATACCAACCCATGGCATCATTTCCTTGTAAATTCATGACCTTCTTTCTTTGCTAAGAAAAGGAATCCGAATGGAGACCTGTGTCATCTTTCCTATTATTTTCCCTAAAATAATAGGAAATCTTCCTTATTAACATCCTGAATCTTCCTGTTTAGCTCACCAAAGACAATGATGTAAGTCAAGGGTTTTGGTGTTGCCACGGTTGCCTATGTCTATGAGCAACAGATATTGCAGTGAAGACTGATGGGGGTCCATTCAGGGAGCTCCTCAGATGGCTTCTCTCAGTTGAGACAATTCCTTTCTCCATTTTTGACCTCTAATGGAGAGAGTCACATCTGTAGGTCTTCTGCTAGCTTTTATCTATTTTTTTTAACTTATTGACTACATATCCCACTCACTGCCCCACCTTTGTCACCCCCTCCCACAATCCTTACCCCTATTCCCTCATAAACGTCTTCTCTGAGCAGATGGGGGGGCATGGGTATCCCCCCAACTCTGGCATGTCAAGTTTCTGCAAGGCTAGGCACATCCTTTCCCCCTGAGGCCCGGCAAGGCTTGCTGCTGGCTTTTATTCTCAGGGTTCTTCAGCTGCATGGAAAAACGGCCATTATCCCTGCACGCAAAGGCTTCCCCTGTAATGTGTTTATTCTATCTACTTTTCCCTCTCATATCTTTACCATTTATCTCATCCATCTTAGGAGCATATTGTTCTTGGAAGGAAGCGAGATAAATAGAAATAAAAGTAAGAAATAAAAAAGAAAGGGAGAGAGTTGTAAGGGAGGGAGATAGGGAGGAAGACAGGGAAGGAGGGGGAGACACACACACACACACACACACACAGAGAGAGAGAGAGAGAGAGAGAGAGAGAGAGAGAGAGAGAGAGAGAGAGCGCAAATAGATGTTATTTGTGCCATTTCTTGTCTGAACAGTGGCAGACAGGGGCAGGCATGAATGTGGAAAAAGGGTGGCTGCCTCTAGTCATATCACAGAAAGAGCTTCCTACATAGTAGTTTTTGTTTCTAGTACTTCTTTCTTTTTCATGAACTGTTCAAACCTACAAAATTTTCTCTACCAGGAGGAGCATGTCAACCCAAGGGATTTTTATTTGCCTTGTGTTGGTGCTTCCAGCAGCAAGCATGTCATCTGATATTTAGTACTTAGAGAGCTCATTGTCTTTAAGGGAAAAGGTTGAGCCATTGAAACAAGCACAGACATGGACTTGGGTCAATATTCAAAATTGCAAATTCAAGAAAAGCACTTGCTTGATGTAAATCTTGGAAGAAGAAGAACTGGGGGTCAAAGGAGAAGCTAGCTGAGTTGGACATGAAGTGCCTTGTGGAAGAAATACACATATGGGTAGAGACAAAGAGATTGTCATAGACTCTGGTGGGGCTTTGTCAATAGGCTGCCTTAGTTGGAAAGAGTATACTATGTTGATCTTTCTTCACCAAATTAGAAAGATGGAGATAAACTTGAGTTTTCTCAGGGAGATCTGCAAAAATGATGAACAGTGGGTGAGCAATAGACCACAAGAGCTGGGTAGCCTGAGAGTCAGAATCTTCTGCCCTTGAGCAGACTAAATTGGCTGTGACCTTTGCTCCTCTATTGAGGACCGACCAATAGGAGTTAAGACATACAGGAGAACATTGTCAGACAGCTTCTAGATGGGACCTTTAACCATTTGTACTGGTACTTTTAGCTAGACAATTCTATAGAAGCAGAAGTTTGAACTGAGCAGTAGTAGGGTGTATTTAAGATCTTGAAGTCTGCGATTGTTTATCTTAAAAAAGGGTGCCAGAAAGAATAAGGAGAGATAAGTCATAATAAATATATTACCTAGAATTTAACACTTAAAGGTGTCAGATACTGACTGCAGTGTATAAAATACCATCTTTATTAATATAATCATCTTTAATGCAAGTTCCAGTATGTATGTTTGTATGTATGCATGTTTGTATGTATGTAGATGATGATGGTGATGATTACGGTCATGATGATGATTTATCACATCTCATATATGAAAAGAGAGAAAAGTCAAGATCAGAGACATTTCAAGGTCACACATTGATGTATGATGTATGATGATGTAGAAACTACACAGGAATCTGAAATACAGTGATGATAGCATAAGAATAGAGAGGAATCAGTAGCCCCATCACAACTCACTGTTTTTTAGCTAGACTTCCATTCACTTGTTATACATATAGAGTCATAAAATGTATATACTCTAATTTCACCACTTATCTATCAAGTTAGGCATATGATATTAGCATAACACTAATATCAGTATCTCATATTCAAAATAGTATTAGAATGCTTACTGGTAGCAGAAATCCATCATTTGTCTAAGACAACATCTACTGTCTGTTAATTTTTGATTCAGATTTTAGTTTCCTCAGTCACATGGACAATCTTGACTGGTGTTCCCCCTAGAGAAATGTCCTTGAATCAGAAGGTTAAGGATAAGAATACAGAGAACTTTCTCAAATGTGAGAACAATGGTTAAGATGAGGCTCATGTTGAAGTTTCTTGCCTCTCTGGCTTCTCTTCTTTTGAGCCACCAAGAAGAATATACAAATGGGTTCAGACAAGGCACAGACGTGACAGGTTCAGTCAAGCCTCGTTTTCATTCTTGATTGATAAGCCTCATCCCACAGTCATACCTTGAATCTACTTTGCTTTGACATGCTGCCTTTTCTTCTTGTTTAGACTATACCTATTGTTATCTTAGAGATTTTCTGTGTACTATGCCCTTCTTCTGAAACTTGACCTCTAACTATTCCTGGAGTGGATTCCTTATCACCTTTGTCTCCTGGAAGTGATAGCTTCTGTGATGATTCATCTTGACTGTCAGTTTGATGATATTTAGTCAGAATCACTATGGAAAGAAACCTCTGGGCATGTCTGTGAGACATGTCTTAGATTAGGTTATTTGAAGTGGGAGAACCCACTCTAAACGCTCTTTGCACCATGGCATCTGTTGGGGTCCTAGACTGAATAAAAGGGAGAAAGGGACCTAATCTTTCCATTCGTCTTTCCATGCTCTTTGATTGTGGCTCCAATGTGCCTAGCTAATTCACTTTGTCACTATGCAATGCCAGCCATGATTGTATAACTGTGAATCACAATAAACCCACTTTTCCTTAAGTTGTTTCTGTCTGCTGTTTTGCCCCAGAAGTCTATAAAATAAAAATGACTGGTAAACCTTTTCAGGAGCTTTGTCCCAGACATACAGAATAATTTCTTCCACTTGCTGGGATAAACCATTGCTTTATTGTTTTGCCTCTGGTTGCAATTTAAAGTCAATTATGAGCCTCTACCTCAATCAACAGAATGATCAACCTCTTCTGATTTCCGATTCAACTGACTTTGCTGCATCTGCATGGTAGCTTCTCTCCTACTCATCCATATTGACATATACTCTGGGTATGGACAGCCATCATTGTATGCAACATAGACCCATTCACCGGCCTCTGCTAAATCCTGGGAGGCCTGGCCTCTCTTTTTTCGACCTGATACATTCAGTAAAGCCAAATTCCAACAATAAAAATGTTGATCACCTTACTTCTTATTGACTATAGTGCCAATTGTTGAATTTATGGAGGCTCTGGAGATCTTCTGTGTCTTAGGTTCTTGTGTGGGGTTACTCTGCTGCAGTTTTGCTACATTATTTTGTTGGGGAAAGAGATGAATTCCAGTCATGGGTTTAGTGGAAAGACACATTACAGTAGGAGGAAGTTAGAGATTATTTGTCTTAAAAAATATAGAATCTGGGCGGCTGGAGGCGTGGCTCAGCAGTTAATATCACTGGGAGCAACTGATGTGCTTCCAGAAGACTCAGGTCCAATTCCTAGCAACCACACAGTTTCTCTCAACCCTTGGCAACTACACTCTCTTGGAATCTATTTCTACTACCCTCTATCATTTACAGGAACCAGGCATGCATGTGGTGCGAATGCATACATGTAGACAAATACATGAAAATTAATTAGTTAAAAATGTAGAATTTAAAGGAAAGACTACTTCACTTTTATAGTCCAAAAGTAGACTATAATACAAGATTCCTTTCTATGAGCAAATATTTTGGCATTCACTCAGGCACTTATTTATGATCTGCTTATTTACAACCCTATTATGACTTTTCTGGAACTGTGACCAGACACCTGACAATAGCAACTGAAGTGACAAAGCTTTATTTTGATCTTTGTTTACAGAATGATTTAAGCTACTCATAGTGGGGAAGGCATGGTAGGAAGACTCCATCCTTGATGGAAAGAGAAAGAGTTGGTGGCCATGAGATGTAACAATCAGGAAACCTGAAGGTAATCACAGATGCCCGTCCTGCCCTTCTTCCACTAGCTTCATTCCATCCCCCCATCTTCAAAATATTTGCTCAACTTGGAGCCCCACCATTCAAATGTGTGCCTGAATGCATATGCATGGGGTGGGGCACAATTATATTTAAACCATAGAACTTCCATCAAAACTGAAACTTCATGAAGACAGACAATTCTCTTGTATACTGCTCTATCCTCAGGGTCAACAGTGCTGTTTACTGACTAAATAAGCAATAGACTTAAAAACAAATGAATGGATGAACTGGTTGAAGAGTCTCTAGACTCAAAAATAATAGATGGAGGAGTTTGCTGAATGAAAACACAAAAAGGCTCTACTTGGTATAATTCACCACTTTCTGTTGTGCTAATTGTCCCGTAATAGCCATTGGCTGCATCAAGTAGATCCTGATAAGAGAGTTTACAATGTGGCCAATGCTGTAAAACAGTGGTTTCATTTTTGTAGTTAGAGACTATTGCATGAGTAGAGAGCTACTAATGTATTGAGCTATCCAAAATTGCCATGATATTGGCACTTAGGAAGTATTGTGGGTACAATAGTACCAGCTGTATAAAACACTTCATATTTTTGATGCAATGCATTAAGCAGTTTATGTAGATGATACCTTTCATCTTCTCGAGCATGCTGAGAGTTCAAAATATCATTCCTATTTTATAGGTGAGATGCTGTGATTCATAGAGGAACCCTACATATGTATGTCCATGTAGTTGACAGGGATGATACTTGGATTTCTTTGGAAGCCTTGATACAGTTCTAGACGATATAGATTTTTGGACTTTCATGAAACCTAGATGCCATCCATGTAATCCTTACCCCTACCTTGAAGCTCTATGGTTTGATTCCAAGTTATGAATCTACAGTTTATGAAATCCCAATTGAGAGGAAAATTCCTCCTTGGGAAACAGTCCAGCATGGTGAGAAGTCATGGAAGAGCTGGAGTTTCCCATCTGTGTTGTATTACTGATTTTCCATTCTGTACTGAGTGGTTTGGGGCAAGCATTTCAACCTCTTTACAGCCTTCACTTTTCCCTGTTTATTATATAAAAATAACATTGTTTTCTCTCTTCAAGGATTGAAATGGGAATGATCAATTATTTTGACAATAACTGTCACATACTAACTGCTCAATAAATATATAAGCTCTTAAAGGGAGTTATGGGCATATTTTTTTTAACTGTAGTGTCTTCTTGGGTCACCATCTTAACAGTATTTTCTCCTACAATAAAATTTATGCAGAATAATGTTTTTCCTTACTTATATTGCACCAGTTAACCACAATTGAGGTTATTTACTTTCCATATAAAACCAAGACCCACGTCAGAGTCACATTTTCGCTGTAGGATATGTGTTATCATCCACAAGAATTTATCCGTTCAAACATTCTGTTGATTCTGTTGGAAAATTATCTTGGAAATACTCCAATATTTTCAAGTTTTACCAAAACCCAAGATTCCAAAGAGAATAAAGATGGGTGTGTCAGTTTTAAAAATTTAAAGTGTAGAAAGAAAAATGCAACTGGGTCAGTTTCACACACTTCAGACCCTGGTCACCTGACTTCATTGCTTCTAGGCCTTTGTAGGGCAGAACACCTTAGAAGTTTATCTCATGACACCAGAAGAAAAAGGGACTGGGAGAGGGATATAGAGAAGGAATGGCAGAGAAAAGCAGGTACGATCTACCCATCAAGGGCGTGCCCCAATGATACTTTTCTTTCAATTAGGTTCCACCTTCTACAATGTCTATCATCTCCAGTACTTTTTAAAGTTATATTTGACATTGGTCAAAAGGTTAAGAATGAATGCCCATTAAGTTATGAGTTCATAAATGGATTAATCCATCCACAATAAATCACATTCCCCAAACCCCACCTCTAAACATTGTTGCTTTAAGGACCAAGCTTTTGACACATCAGCTTTCAGTGGACATTTAAAAGGTTTTGATCCTGTTGCTCACTTTTAAGGGGCAAGACCATAATATGCCCTATATAGTGACCTCTTTCCACATTTCTAGGTACAAACTACCAACTAACTCCATCTGCCATCTACCATTTAGGGAGCAGAATGAAGCACAATTCCATGTTCAGTGTCTCATGGGCATACCATAATCAAATAATTGTTATTTTATAGTACTTCCAGCCCATGTTTGGATCCATCTTCTGAAATTATCTGTTCAGTTCCTTTTTGGCAGAAGACTAGGACACTAAGGAATCATTATGTATATTGTATCTCTTTTCAGATCCAGTGCATTATTCTTTGTCAATACGTTGTTAAGAAGCTATATTGTGGCGAGAAGGGTGGATAAGCTCTTTACAGTACCTGTTCAGAAAACTTGAACTTAGTCCTCAGCACCCACAGTGCCTTGGAGAGCTCATAACTACCTGAAACCTTAGCTCCAGGGGACTTAAACCCCTATTCTGATTTGTGAAGCCATCTGTACATACACAAAGAAAAACTCTCTCACACACACTCATGTTAAAAAAATAAAGACTCTTTAATTTGCTTTGCTGTTTTTTTTTTTTTATAACAAACTTAAAAATGCTAAAAAAAATAAGGTGTGAAATTAAATTTTCAAAAATTTGGTCTGTGGGTATAGCTTCCCCAGCAAAGCTCCCACAGGGTGGCATGGGTCACACTTGTCATCTCAGCAACAGACAGGAAGATCAGGAGGTCAAGGTCAATCTTGACTATACACTAAGCTGGAAGTCAGTTTGGACTGTTTTGAAGGAAGAAGAGGAGGAGGGAATGAGGGATGGGGGAAGAACGAAATATTGAAGTAACATTTTTTATTTTCATACATAATGATCTTTGGAAAACTACCACTTTTACTCCTAGCTTTCAATCTCAAGAGAACTAAGCAGGATGCTATGTGAGCTACACAGAGTCCTTGGATGAATTTGTCTCAGAACGCATGCCTATATTCTGAGTTGCAAGCTTAATTCACACTTGCATAAATTCAGTCCTAATGATATTGGTTTCTCCTTTGAAACGCTGGTCTTTCCCTTCACTTCCAAACATTTAGTTTCATTTCCAACAAGAGAAAATCCTGGAAATAGCTGCATTGTTTGTCTTTCTTTCTCACTAACCTCCCCAGGCTTTTCAGAAATCCCTCTGCCTCATTCGAAACAGGAAGTTTCAGCAGGCAGTTGTACAAATGGCACTGTATTATGTGGGATGTCACCTATTGTTATTGGAACAAAGGTATCCTGAAATAAGGACAAAGACTTCAAATCCGCTGTAGTCTGGGACCCTTCAGTAGCCTCTCATTGTATCTGGGGAGTGATTGAGTGAACTGGGTCACTCCGAGAATATACTTAAGCTTTGGAAGCTTGGCTATTATCAGGCTGCCAGAATGGAGTTTCACACAGAATATGTAAATGACATTTGTAGTAACCCTGCTTACCAATCGGCTTTGCATATACGTGAAGCGGGAATTTTCTGAATACATGTGTTTATCCATATTTGTTTGCACACATTAGTAAATAAGTATAGGGAACAGTACCTAACTTAATCCTCTGATGTTTTGTTTTTGAGACTTGGTTTTACAGTGTTCTTCAGAATGACCTCAAATGCATAGCGAGCCTCCTACCTTTACCTACTAAGTGCTAGGATTACAGGTGTGTGCTACCATTCCTGGTCATAACTCAATTCTTCTTAGAGGTTCCAGGAAAAGCAAACTGTGTATTAATCAAATTACTACATTTCTTCTTTTGAAATGCTGTTCATAAATCCCATGCTTCTCCAACTTTTAAGATATAAATATGCCAGTGTGTATATATATACATCCACATTCAGATACATATATACATATGTAATATTATAAAGATATTCTTTGCTATGCTAGATTAACAAGCATTATCAAAAGATAAGCTGTTTAAAGACTCCCACTTAACTACAAGCAGTTTCACAGATGGCTTCTCATCTCAAAGGATTCTGAATGCAAGGAAGTGTTTATAAAGTGAAATGTAGCTCTATCTCCTGACATTGCCTGTAGCAATATTCTACTTTGTTTTAATAAGGATTAGTAAATCACTTCCTTATTACTACCTGAGATGATTATACAACGAAATTAATGTCCTGCTTGTAAGCTCTCTTCCTCTTTTTGTCTTGTTGGACTCTTTTCTGTAGAATGAGTCATTTTAGATATAAATATCCCCCTTTCTCAAGCTGTCTTATCCTCCTTGGAATCTGGGTCATATGTACATTTTCATGCGTTCAATTATCTGTTGGGGTTATTAAGTCATTCCTGATGTATGAAATGACCCAACAATGTTTATAGATAATTTAATCCTAATGGTTTTTTACTAACCATGCCATATATTGTGTATGTATGTGTGTATACCTGTGTGCATGCAAACTCTTTTGTATCTCTTATCTAGGTAAGGCCTTGCTTTCCTTTGTTAACACAATCCCTACGTTCTGCTTTCTGACCACCTGCCTATTTGTTAGCTTCTATGTGAGAGGAGACATTTTAGCTTTGTCCACAGTCTTTTCCACCAAGAGGTTCATTCATAGGAGCTTCCAAATAGATTTTACCTTCTGGGATTGCACTTTACAAACCTTCAACTGAAACAGGTTGAGCGTTTTCCCCTTCTTTACAAAACAACCTCTTCTTTTTGTGAGGATAAACTGCTACTCAGCGTTGGCATCAACCTGGGCATGGTGGGACACGTCTGTAAACCCATCTCGCTGGTGATGGAGGCAAGGAGGTCAGTCTCTGAGCTTCTGTGTCATTGTCAGTTCCAGAGTAAGTTGGAGGCCAGGCTGGGATACATAAGATCCTGTCTCAAATGCGCAAACAACTGCAGCAAAACCCAACTGAACAAAAATTAACACAACTGACCACCCAAATAAATAAACAACAACAAAACCTCAGACATTATTCTGGATGTCACAGTATTCCTATGTCTAGATGACACCTGTGACTTATAGAACATGATAGTTTCACCCTACAAATATGGAGATCCCATGCTGAATTTTTAATTAAAGAAAGAAAACTCTCTAGAATTTCAGTCTAATTAAAAAATTAATGCTTTAAAATGCATATTGACTTCTTGACAAATCAATGTGTTTCTGGCATTTTAATTAAACCGTGTAATGATTTAATTAGAAGACCCCCCCACCCACACAAGAACTCAAAGATATTTCAGAAAACAGGGCACTGATTTCCTGTGTGCATGAATTTAAGAAGTGGTAAATGGATAAGAGTGTTTTTGCATGACTGATATTGACCTTCTGTGAAAATTGCCTGCAGTTTTTGTTATTATGTGATTTCTACAACATGCTGTTTCAATCTCAGGGTGCTAATTGGGGGTCGGTGGAGCTATGTGATAGAAATGTAACTTAATCTAGAATGGATCAAAAAGAGAAGCATTTGGGCTTTGTAATGTGGGTGACTGTAGTAGTGGACCTTCCTCAGAGTCAATGAGCTAGCTGCAGAGGGTCAGCCATGTTACTGGAACTTAATCTGCATGAATTGCGGAATGTTAACCCACACAACACTAACTAAATGTGTTCAATGTGATTTCTCCATCAGCTTAAAAGGACTACTGCTTGATGTTTCCAGAACCTCAGGAAAAGATATTTCATACTTTCTTGCCAATTCTGACTGCTTGTAGGGCTAATATTTCTTCACTGTGGGTCATAGGTAGATTTACAGCTATATAACTGTATGGAGGGATGGGTAGGACACACGTGACTGGCCGTCATGGTTCACAAGCTTATCCTTATATTTACACAAAGCTGTCTCCCATTTTTACTAAAACAAGTAGAAGATGGTCAGGCCCCAGAAGTTGAGACGTTGTTATTTTTAAAGGTCGTGGGAACTTAGCATCCATCTTAATTCTGCTATTTGTTTATAGGAGATGCTTGAGATCGTTATTGTGAGACGTGACATGGCATGGTGTCAGTTTGTATCGACCCTGTCCCTGATATCCTCATGCTCTTCTTGCTTTTTCAGGATTTAGGGAGAATACAGCCATTGCAGACTCTTTAGTTGGATTGAAATAGGACAAAGAGAAGTTGAAAGTGTTGGCCAAGACCCCAAACAGCAAACAGAGTCATCCCTCATGGATTCTTGAGGAATGTATAGAAAAGAAGCAAGCAAGAGAGTATATTCTTTCTGCTTAGCACGCTGGACTCAGGCCCACATTTATCCTCTGATGAGTTGTCCTGTCACAAGTAAATACTTCGTCTCTCTTTTTCTCCCTGTTTTCCTTCTTATAGTCTATTTTTGATCCTTAGCTATTGATGAGAAATTGTCAACAAACTTTCTTTAAGAAATTCAATTTTCCATCCTTCTTCAGACAAAGTCTTAGCATAAGGGGCATGCCACTATAGACTTCACTCTCCTCACTGCCTTCCTTTTTCTTCTGAAGCAGAGAAACAAAGCAGACAAGCCAGATTCCATCTAGGTAGGATTGAGCCTCTGACAGGACCCAGCTCAGGCACTACAAAAAGACAGTTATTCATCCAAAGATCAGTGCCCTGTGGGTCTGAGGGCAGGTCTATGGGCGTTTTTCCCACCCACACTGTGTGGCATGGTAGCACACAGCTCTCTGTCTGTCTTCCTCCTCCCACACTGTGCTGCCTGGATTTGATCTGATTCGATTTTTATGTGTCCCAGTCATAAAAAATCTTTGGCCACCAAGCCAGGCATCAAGCTAGGATAAACAAAGAACTGATATCTGCTCTGCCCTGACTGAGAGAAGAACATCACTGCCAGCCAGCAAGGATTGCCAGGGGCGATGATTGAGTGTATCTACTAAGGCTAATTCATAAATAAATTTTCTTTCTGTGGGGCAAAGTCTTTGAAGACACAAAGTTATTGGTATACAGGTTCTTGGCTCTTGTTTATGGTCAAATAATTATAGACTCTTCAGCACAGGATCACATATTCATGCTGTATGTCTGGCCATAGCTCTATGCTAAGGTGTTAGAAAGAGAAAAAACATGTATTAATATGTATCTTTTGAAATGAATTTTATAAATAAACTTGTAATGTCTTCATCTGCAAGACACTGTGTGTATAAAATATACGGCATTATTCAGAAATACACTCTTAATGTCATATATTAAACTGTAATCTTGTGAATGCATAAGATTTTCTCAGTGGCATGACCTAAATGCCAAATAAAAACAGGCTATGTATTTCATTTTAACATGAAATTGGCTATGGTAAATTGACCTTTATAGTTTCCTCTTTCTGTTGAATTATCCTCTCTTCTGTATATTGGAGCATTGGTTTTCAGTAGTCTAATTCCCAGTGTTGAATGTGCAAATGGCCTACAATTTCAGATTTTGAGACAAAATTCCATAAATAGGGGGTCTCTGAGAACAGGACAGCAAAGGAATTGTAAGTATCTGGGCGTGGAGCCGGGTGGAGCTCAGCCAGGGGACTGGGAGGGGATTTCAGTTTCCAGAATGTGGCATCCAGATGGGTCACATACTTGAGAAGTCACAAAGGTCTTCAAACCTAAGAGGAGAGTGGGGGTGGAGGTGGTTGGGACTCAGCAGGGTGTCTGGAATGCCCTGGGTTCCTGCCACTCAGGAGCTGGGGACACAGAGCCAGACAGCTGTGCTGCAGAGAAGGAAGGGAGAGTTCTGTGGAGGAGGCAAGCAAAGAGTAATTCTGAGGCCACTTATGTGTCTCCAGGGCTTTTTTTAGTGCCCAGAATAATGATATTAATCACAACTGAATCATAATTTGTACAAGTAGTTTTCGTACGAAATTGGTGTTTTAAATATTTTAATTACTCATCACTATATTTTATTTGTTTTTCATATCTATGAGTGGGTCTGAGTTCTTGTTCTGCTATTCTGACCCCCTATCCCAAACAGTGATTAGCTGGCAAACTTCATGAATGAAAAAGAAATCTGGAAAGTGTTTGAAATGAAAGTGTTGTAAATATGAACACACAAAGCAGCATGTGGTAGTAGAATGTGTTTTGAACTCTCCGTACTTGTTCTTACAACTGTCTCTTTTGTCCTCAAGCCCTGTCAAATCTCAGATTATGAAGCAAAGAGACTAGTATTATGCCTATTGCTCTTTGTAGGAAACACCACTTTTTTACTATCATACAACTATGTGTGAAGTATTTGAATTCTTTAATTGTGTTACCCCAGTAACTCAGGGAGGTGAGTATGAGTTTAATTACAAATAGAAGATGGCTCTGTTGCCATTTTATCTCAAAATTCCATATTCTAAGTTAATGAGATGGTTCATTGCCCTTCCTTTTAAACAAAGAAAAAGGTCTTAAGATGTCAGATAGCCAAAGGATCATCAGCAAATTTAAGTTGAGAAAAATTGAAAACAGTAACACGCTGATATAATTATGTCAAATTATGTCAAACACAAATTGTTGTGTTTTTTTTAGAAGACATAACACATTACAGAAATATCAAACCCTCAGGGTTTGAGATATGGCTCAGCAGATGTGAACTCTGAGAGATACTCTTTTATTGAGGATTAGAGTTCAGCTCCAACACCCTGTGCACTAAAAAACAAAAGAAATCTGTAACTCCAGATCCAGGAATCTGATATCCTCTTCTAATCTCTTTGGTCATCTGCATTCTTGTGCACATATCTATACATACACATACATACATACATATGTACATTTATACATACATACTCATAATTAAAAATATGCATAAATCTTTCTTAAAATTCCAAGTATATCTTCCTCCTGTTTCACATTTCTTAAGTATTCTCACATACTGCGGTTCATTTGAAGACAAGATATCATGAGACATACTATGTTCTTGTGACTGAAACCAGTAGAAAATTCTCAAATTGTTTAGTTATGGGAATACAAAAGTGTGCCCAGAAAGCAAGCATTTCTCAAGATTAACTCCTCATTAAAAAATTGAAAGCACATCAATGATCATTTTTATCCATTAAAGCATCTCTATTTTGCTCTTCAAATATCTTCTTGGTGAAGAGAAAATTGAACTAGGAAAATTGCAGTGGCTCTGAGAATAGTGATTGGCAAGAAGGTGACCATGACCTAGGGAGGGGTCTAGCTTCTTTCTGTCCCCCAAGCATCTGCCATGTCATAGGTAGATGACCACAAAGATGAGTATATACTTGCATGTGCTTGACCTCAAACTATAAGATTACTCAATGATAAGAAGCCCATTGACATGATTTAACCTTGCTGTGATTCTTGTTACTAACAAGACAGTCTCAGTTACATTGCAAATGGAGAGTCTTACTCACCACATCTCTGTGCTGATAGTGCCAAAATTATCTCCAACACAAAGCATCTAAGTTGTTTGTTTTTTTTTTCACATATAACTTTGCAATGATAATGGAAATAATAGTGATTGATACTTGTCTAGAAATGGAGGGGTAAAGAAAAAGTGTTAGAATACTAGCATAAAACTTTGAGAGCTATATAAAAATATGCAAAATGGAAATAATTCTATATGATTATCTATTGAACAATGTCAAGAACAGGTCATAACATAGTTATTTTTAAATCTTCTTGGGTTTGTGCTTTTAATATAGGGATAAAGATAAAAATGGCTGTTGATTGTACCAAGCTAACTTCTGTTGACATTTTTAACAATTAAAAATATGTACTGGCTAGTTTGGTGTGTCAACTTGACACAGGCTGGAGTTATCATAGGAAAAGGAGCTTCACTTGGGGAAGTGCCTCTATGAGATCCAGCTGTGGGGCATTTTCTCAATTAGTGATCAAGTGAAGGAGGGCCCCTTGTGGGTGGTGCCATCTCTGGGCTGGTATTCTTGGGTTCTATAAGAGAGCAGGCTGAGCAAGCCAGGGGAAGCAAGACAGTAAGGAACATCCCTCCATGGCCTCTGCATCAGCTCCTGCTTCTGACCTGCTTGAGTTCCAGTCCTGACTTCCTTTGGTGATGAACAGCTGTGTGGAAGTGTAAGCTCAATAAACCCTTTCCTCCCCAACTTGCTTCTTGGTCATGATGTTTGTGCAGGAATAGAAACCCTGACTAAGACAAAATATATGACTCTTCTATAGGATAAAGCATGGAGCAAGGATAGTTCTATGGTTAAAAGCACTGCATGTACTTGCAGAGGATCCAAGTTCAATTTCTAGCACCCACATAGCAGCGAACAACGGTCTATCACTCCAGTTTGAGGGGCTCTGATCCTGCCTGTGGCCTCTACAGATATTTTTTAAAATAAATAACAAAAATAGAATAGATCTATAAAATAATCTCTCTTAGGATATTCCCTCAAAAAGAACAAGCATTTACTACTTATTGGATTCTTTCAAGAAAAATAGATCTGCATATTACTGTATTTGTGTCTACTTACACATATATGCAATGTGTAGGTATAACCTTTTCAGGATTACCAAAGTAATCCTGCTTATCATATCCCATTTTTATATAGCCTGATAATGTTCTTTATATGTTCAACTGAGCACTATTAACAATGTCTATAATGACATACAAGGTACCCTTTTTTCTTAGCTCTCATTACCTATTCTTTGCATTCAATGCAGAAAGTTTATTTGGAACCAATTCTTTTATGCATTTGAATAAGTTAAAATGAAAGGGATAGTAATGTGTGGGAGCATATGTAAAACTTATGCCATTTTTAAGGAATAAAGTAGTAATTACATTTTAAAAAATCAAAAAGAATCTAACAAAATACCTGACAGAAAAAAAAAACAGGATTACTAGATGCATATTTCCAATTTTTAATAATTTATCTTTATAACAGACTGGAAACTTGAATGTAATTAGACTCCTTATATATGTCACACTTAATTACACATATTTTAAAGATATTTTTACGATATTCTAAATAAATGAATTCATTTTTCATCTCTTCATGCTTTCTCTGCAAAGTGTCCTATGGATGATACATTAAAAAAATTGTGATTCTCAAGGATGTTATTCTAAGTGGATAAAAAATATACCTGCAGAAAAGTAGCAGCCATGAATAATAAGTACAGTGAAAAAGTGCCTTGCTAGCCAGCAAAATAAGTTTTTACAATCTGTAGGTTCACAAATAAATACAAAAGACCTGTTTTCTCTCAAGTCTCTTCAAAGTACACAGACTGCTTGCTAACATGTAAAGCTGCTAGGTGGGAGGGTGCAGGAATAAGGGGGAGCAAGGAGGAGGTATATTTTTAAAATTATGTGTGAATGTATTTTCCTTGCAGAGGGTAATTGTCCCTTTAGGTTTCAGAAGAACAGCTGGAACTGTGCCTGAAAAAAAAAAACTTACTCGATTTGTTTAATCTGGAACCAATATGTTATCCATGTTTCAATATCTGATCAACTGATGTTGTGATGACTTTATCACCATCCTTCCATTTTGGAGCAGAAAAGACATAATCCTATTTTTGTGAAAAGGGATGAAGATTCTCCAAACTTGATTTCATGTTTTCTTGGCTAACTTCCATTGAATATTCTCATGCACCAAATGTCAATGTTGGACCCAGTGTGAAAAGGGGAAGGATTATTTTTATGCTCAGAGGAGTTAAAACTGAGATGAAATGAAACAAGTGAACCATATCCAAGGTAAGGGGCAGTGATTACCGTGGAGATCAAGGAAGAAAAGGAGGTCTTAGGACACTGGGATGTGGTGAGTATTTAGCACAGGGACAATTTGGAAAGTGATTGGTTTATTCTTAAAACTTCTTGTTCCTGAGACTGCAGACTAGAAATATGTGGAATGCCATTGTACTAAAATGGCCACTGACCAAGTGTTATCGAGATGCCCCGCCTGTCAAAGGAAGACCTTCCCCACAGAAGAGCCTGGGAGGGTCTTGGTTGAACCTGAAATCCTTCCCTGGAGTCCCAAAGTTTGAGTGGCGTCTGAGTACTTCTATCAAGGCCATGCTGATGACACACAGCTGAAATCCCCTTAACTGGAGATAGAAGTAGAAGAAAAGATTAAGGGTTTTCTGAAGAATGCTTTGCAAAAGAATTATCAGAAGCCATCTGAAGTAGATAGAGGCATGAACTATAAGGCAGACATAGACACTGCTGTGGTAAGAGGTGTGATTGAGGTGAGGCAGAGATCTGTGCTTAACTGTAAGACACTTCAATGACCCTTTCAGTACTTTGCACTGGGAAATTTTTACTTATAATGCTGAGCATACCTGTTTTTCATTGACTCAGCTCTTAGCAAGAGGCAAACAAGCAGCTAACTTAAGAGTCTTCTCTAAGATGGAGACTGGGCCCTCCTTAGACTTTCCTTCATATAAAAACCTTAACCAGAGTCATTTTTATGTTTTTTTTCCCACAAGCATCCTGAGGAATTGGTCTTGGTCCACGGTGGCATTGCTGTGACTCTGGAGGTATCTGCTACCAGGAACTGCACATGATTTAGACCTGAAGTATGTATACCGCATTCAAACTTTGCAAACCTTACCATTTCACTGTAAAATTGGTATATAACAATTGTGCCTACCCTATAGGGATGATGTTTTGATTCATGTGTCAAGGGTATACAGTGACCAGATAATATCCATTATCTTCTTTACCAACATATCACTGACCTAGATAATTGTAGTCCTGACTTGAGACTTACCATATCTACTCTTCCCTTAAGCTATGAGATGAGGTTTCCTTCATCTATTAAAAAGAAATTATGCCCGCATAGACTATTGAGAAAATGGGTGCGTATCAACAGGACATCTCTGGAAAGGTGACCATTACACAGTAGGTATCCCCTGAAAACGTAGACTTGACCATGTTGCCAGGAAACAAGATTCAAGGTGTTTGACATTCAACAGAAAGAATCCCTGGGATATTGGTTCCAGCTCAGGGCACACTTCCTTCCCCTCTTGTATTTTATCATATGAATGTGAGTCATTCCCTAAGGGTCAGTGATGTTCTCTGTCTTCCTGCTCTGGCTCAGGTCGAAGTGGCACGCTGTGACTGAGATTGCACTCTTGAAATGCCCATTGTCTCCATCTCTATCAGAGGCCACAAAGGCAATAAGAGGGAGGGGGGCAGACTGCATATGAAGTTGGGGAATTAAATCAAAAGTAGATAACAGGCGAAAATTCATCCTTCAGACAGCCGATAAAACACCTGCTTCATAATGCTCCTTCACATCTGTGAGGCATGCATTCTATGACCTTTGAAAATACCCAACTTGGCAAATTCAATTGTAATATATAATTTCCTCCTAAAATGCAATAAAATGTAAGTGACCTCTTCACATCATTAATGCTTTTATACAGAAGGAAGAAAGTAATTTATAAAGCTGTGAAAATATGGCCTTGCTGGAGCCTGGCTGAAACTGTCCACAAATCACTGTCAGCGGTTTGTGCTGGTCCCTGCCTTACAGTGATCTAAGCCTTACACTGGCGCTACTGTTGAACTCAACAGCTCATTCTTCACTCACCATCGTTCTTCTGTCCAAGCTAGCATGCTATTGTAATTTACAGCAGAAGGATAAGATTATTTCGAAATTACAAGCTCAGAGATCAAATGTTTTCCCAGTAGTTTCATAGCCCTCAGCACTGACCCACAGACAAAAGCTAAAACAGGCTCACCTGCCTGTGGAGGTCAGGTTCCAGAAACCTCTGTGAGGTTCTGCTCTCTTACAGGAAAAAAAAAGTCACCATAATTTCCTGAAAGTTTAATAATGTAGAAATGTGGCTCTGTGGAGAAATTGTGTTTGGATCTCCAGGACAAGCGGAGTATGGAAGCATAGTTCTGTAGTCCTGGAGCTTGGTGAGGAGAACATGGTAACACAAGAGCTGGGGGTCATCTGGGCAAGTCATTCTAGCTAAAGTGCCAAGGTTTGTGTATAGTGAGAAGGCCGTCTCAACCACTAAGGTTGAGTGTGATGAAAGAAGATACTGAACATTGACTGTGGCCTTTACATGTGAACATATGAGCTAGAACACTGTCACACAAATGTGAACACGCACACACACATACCATGATCTCAGTACTCACATTGGTGTTGTGGAGAAGCAAGAGAGGAAGTGGGGAGAGGGGCTAGGAACACAGTCCAGGGAAGAGACAACTGTTGGAAGAGCAAGGGGTGGTGTGTAATACAGTCTAGATATATTGGGAAGTAGCCACATTTAATAATGGGATTCGATGTGTGGTGTCAAACACAGGGGGACTCATGAGAAATTTTTAGGCTACAGGGATTCTGGGAACTGTCTAGGGGTTGGTATAAAGAGCCTCATTTGACAGCTGAGATCCTGGAGGTTCACAAGAACTTTATACTTTGCTCAAAGTGTTGTCTTGCGAATACAGAGGAACATGAACACAGGCTTTTCAGATTCCTAAATCTAAGCTCTTTCTCTGGGCAGCTTTTCTGCATTTTTAAGTTTGTCTCAATACTTACATTGCAGAGAGCTTTCTCTTTCATTTCCCAAGGGCATGCTGTGTAACACTGAAGAATCACTAAGAAAAGTGCTAAACCATCCCTTGGTATCTTTGATCTGGGGCCAGCCAAATTCTCTGTGTTTCCTGTGCTCTGGAGTTAGACACAGAGAATATAAATATAGGTACCAGAGTCAAGACACGAGCTTACAGGCCCATAGCGTTGGGGAAGAAGCCCCAGACTGCATCCTTCAGGCTACTTCCTGATGCCACCCGCTAGCCTTTGATGTTCTAGATACCCCGCTTCACTTTTGCTAAACTTTACCTTCTTAGAATTCAATTTCAAACGTACATCCCCACCGTATCAGTATAGAAATAGGCAGAATCATCTTACAAGCTGTGTTTTCACCCCAGTATTTTTTCCTTCTGGAGTTTCAGTTCCTAATCATTTAATTGCTGTCAATGCCTTTAAACTCAGTGTGTCCAGGAAACTTCTTGTGGGTTTAAAATGTTTAGCTGGGAAGCACACTACCCTAGAAGATGTCAAATTGTTACTGTTGTGTGATCGTGGTTTCTAAGCATTTCTTCATTGAGTATATTGAGGACTATTTGTTCCTTTGCCTGTCTGTCTGTCTGTCTGTATTATCTGCCCTCTCTTTACTCTCTCCAACCACCTACCATTGACATCTCAATCTTTATATTTCACATCTATTCATCTATTTTATCATCTATTGTTCTCAACTATTTACTAACCATTTTATTATCAATCATCTGTCAGCTATCTATAGATCTATAATCACATCTATCAACATATATTGATCAGTTGATCTGTAATTTATCAGTTTTCTATCTATCATCTACCACTGTACACTCAAATTTACATGTTCATATTGATCTGTATGGAAATGATATAACAAAAAAGTATTTTTTATTATTTTATTTTATTTTTCAAAGATTTATTTATGTATTTTATGTGTAGGAGTATACTGTAGCTGTGTATGCAGTTGTGAGCCTTCATGTGGTTGCTGAAAATTGAATTTAGGACCTCTGCTCACTCCAGTCAACCCTGCTCGCTCCGGTTAACCTTGCTGGCACAGCCCCTGCTCCAGTTCAAAGATTTACCTATTATTATAAATAAGTACACTGTAGCTGTCTTCAGACACCCCAGAAGAGGGCGTCAGATCTCTTTATGAATGGTTGTGAGCCACCATGTGGTTGCTGGGATTTGGACTCAGGACCTTCAGAAGAGCAGTCAGTGCTCTTAACCACTGAGCCATCTCTCTAGCCCAAAAGAGCATTTTAAAACAACTTATTTATTTATGATTAGTCTAAGTTTTCTTTTAGCTTCTACCACTTCTCCAAAGTCTGCCAAAAATAAAAGCCAAGGGGCAGAGAACAAAGTTGGTAGAGGACATGCCTAGCATGCATAAAGTCCCGAGTTCAAACTCTTAAACTCTACAAAGCCAAACATTGTGCCAAAGACCTGATTCTAGCAATTGAAAGAATAAGAAGTTCAAGGTCATCCTAAGCCACCAAGTTCAAAGGGCCATGTAAGACGCCTTTCAAAGAATAAAAACAAATCACACACACACACACACACACACACACACACACGCACAAACACACGCACACACACACACACACACACACACAAACACACACACACACACACACACACACACACACACACACCAAAACCTTTAAACAAAGCCAAACCTAGGACCCCTCTCTTAGTGCTTAGACAGTTAAATAATCAGAGCATCAGTGTGTGACTAAGGATGTCGTATCATGACATCTCATGCTGACTGTTCATTCGACAGATACTTATTAAATATCAGGCATAGTGTTAAGAATTGAGAATTCAAAAGGAAAAAAGTCCATTTCAGGTCCTTGAAGAAGCCATATGACTAGTCAGTCTAGGGGAAGTATGCATCTTTCAAATATAATAAGAACTAATTGCCAATTCTGAGAATACTGAAGGCTGGCTAGGCCCCTTTCTAAGAAGCCTGTGATCTGATGAGCATGTTTGTCCTCTGGTTTCTGGTGTCCAGACCACATTCTCTAGGGGTTTTTCTTCACAGACAATAACCGTCTCCAAGGGATTATCCTATGTGTATATTTGTGCTTTTCAGTGTTGGCCATGGCACTCTGTGGCTCTGTGATGTAAACACTTATCTACAGATCATGTGATTTGTTATCCTCAGAGCCACAACATTGTCATGGCAACAGCTTTGATAGTAGGGTAATTATACCGATTTATAGACTCTATCTGAAGTAGCACATACCAGGAACGTTTAGTTTATCATGTTCTAGACGTAGTTGTAGATGAAGTTGACATAGGTAGTTCCAGGGAACCAAACATTGTAAATGAGTCCTGGAAATGCTCCTTTGCTTGAATTGGCGTTGGAATATACTGATCAGATGCCTTGGATGATGGCTACAGGCTGTTAATCGGGATAGTTCTATTATGGAATGGCACAATTCTATTTCTCTGCCCAGAGTGGCTAAAATCACCTTATGTAGAGGGGAGCATACATTTTTGGCCACCAGATGTAATTGCCCTTGACTTGAGCGGTAACAATAACTCAAACCTCATTTACAAAGAGCAAGGAAAACAAGCTGAGGAGGACCCTTTCTTGCCTAGAGAGCACGTGTCCCGGAGCTCGAGCCTCTGCAGACAGGCTGCATTCTTCTGCAGTTCACATTCTTTCCCCACTGACTTATTTTTACTTTCTGTTTGAGTTGGCTTGCTTTTCTTTTTCCCTAAACGGTCTCTTCAGCCCTTCCTCCCTGGTAGGGTTTCCAGAGTGAAAGTCCTCTCTGCCCACACTCCGAAAAACTCAATGCAGACTCTTGTCCAGAGTCCCTTGACGTCAAGGCTGACTTTTAAGTTTGCCAGAGAGATGTTCTTTAGGGAACAGTTGACACCATCACTTTCTCTCTTTAGAATACAGCCCCAGGCTGCCAGGGGTTTATAGTTTACAAACTGCATTTCTAAACAATTTAATAAAAGGAAGATGAGAGGAGGGTTTGGACACTGACAACTAACGCTTTTAAAAGACTTATAACATCAACATGTGTTAATTCATGACTCACCCCCCTTGAGTTTTAAAATGCTTTAAACATACCATTGCTTTTAGAACGCATATTTAAAAATTATTTGTTCCTATCTTGCGCGATTATTCTATAGTATTTACTTTGTGTGCTTGGATGAGGTGCCCTCTGGATCTTAGTAAAGTCCACTTGAAAGCTTGCATTTGGCTTATTTATAATTTTGAGTCTGTAGAAATTCCTAAATGTTTGTAACCACTCAACAATAACTTTCTTGACTCTGCTCTCTGACATGAAAAAAGGATTCTTGAAACCTTCTCGTCCCCTCACTGCTTAATCCATCCCATGCCACCTTTTCTTCCCTCCCTTCGTTTTTTTAACAGCCTGTCACTGAGTGTTTGTTTACCAAATGTTACTTTTCTTGGATCAAATCTATTTTTGAGGCCTGCAGAAGCCAACAACTGTTTGAGGCTGTCAGGCTTCGTGCTTACTTATGCATGAATAACATAAATAACTTGAAAATGACCCTAGCCTGTTTTTCTCAGATTTAGAAAGAAAAAAAAAAAGTGCTTCCGGGCAATGTTTATGCCAAACTCCTCATGCCAACTTTCCGGTTTTGGTGCCAACTGGTGTTTACAGCCAAGTTGTAAACCTTTGGTAAACATGACCCGTAATGAAAAGGCCAAGACAACCTGAACCAGGGCACCAGGGGATGGGTGTAAGTTTACTCTAAGAACAGAATTCTAACAGGAACAGACGGGGCGAATCAGCCAAAGATGAAGCGCTCTCTCCACCCACTGTAGTGTGGAGAATACACAAATGGTGGCTTGGTCTGCTAAGATGCCATTAACCGGGCCTCTTCGGCATTTTATTGGTTTCCTTTGCCACTGCTTCAGAGAAGCCCAGGGCGAACTTAAAGTGCCAGCGTTTATGTCGCCCAGTGAGTGGTTTGTTGTTGGTGGTTGGTTTCTGTTTTTGAATGGAAACTAACCAGGAGTGGAGAGAAGAGCCTCAGCCTTGACACTTCAGATCACGTTGTATGTTTGTAAGTACCGGCCAGAGTGTTTATGGAACAATCAACAAGCCCTTTTAAAATAAATTCAGAGATACTCATCCATGCCCACATTTTTTTTTTTTTTGAGTATGCTGTGCTCTGCATGTTTTTCTTATATAAAACCCAAGGGAGAATATATTTTTTACTATTATTATTATTATTACTATTCTCTCATATATTTCATCCTGATTCAAGTTTCCCCCCACTCCTTTCTTGTCCCCACAGTCTTCCCTCCTTTCCCCTCTCCTCCAGATCTAGTTCTCCATTTCCCTTCAGAAAAGTGCATGCCTCCCAGGGATATTAACCAAAGGGGTCATATTCAGTTTCAATAAGACAAGGCACCTCTTTCCTTGTTAGGATTCTATTTATGTTGTGTGTGTGTGGTGTGGTATGATTTGGTGTGGTGTGTGTGTGTTATGTGTGTCTGTGTGTGAGTGTGTGTGTATGTATGGTATGTGTGTATATGTGTGTGTGTGGTGTGAGTGTGTGGGTGGTATATATGTGTATGTGTGTGTGTGTGTTATGTGTGTGTATGTTTGTGTGTGAGTATATGTGTTTTTATGTATGTAAGTGTGTATGTTTGGATGTATACACAAGTTTGTGCCAGTACATGTATCTGTGTGAGCATGTGGAGATTAGAAGTCTATGAGGATGTGTTCCCTCATCCCTTTCCCCTTACTTTTTAGAGACCGGTTTCTCATTGGAACTGGAAGCAGACTGGCATGCAAGGTCCAGGGACCCTGCTGTCTCTAGCTTCCTAGAACAGCAGTCACTATGCACAACTTTTGTTTTGTTTTGTTTGTTTTTTGATACAGGGTTTCTCTGTGTAGCCCTGGCTGTCCTGGAACTCATTCTGTAGACCAGGCTGGCCTCGAACTCAGAAATCCGCCTGCCTCTGCCTCCCAAGTGCTGGGATTAAAGGTGTGCACCACCACCGCCCAGCTATGCACAACTTTTTATGAGTCCTGGATATCTAATTCAGGTCTTCATGCTTGAGGGAAGTACTCTGCACACTGATCACTTCATTGCCTCAGAGCCTTGTTTATGATTCTGTATAAGCATTTTTTTCCTTTGGAAATAGACCCAGATACCTAATTGACCTCCAAGACTGAACAGGGACATCTACTTCTCTTAATAAAGTCTTCCTCTCTGACTCTGTCCTGGGTTCTAAGTCCTGAAACCTGGTTCATAGCTCTTGAGTTGGTGGTGGTTCTGGTCCTGGTTACAATGACTTGGTTCTGTAACCAAAGCTCATTTTGGGGACCTGGTCCTGTGTTCCAGTCCAATGACCTGGCTGGTTCTCAATCCTGGTTCTGTGCCTAGCCATGTGTCCAGCTCCTGTTACTGGCCTCCTGTCCTGGTCTAATTTCTGCTGGCCTTGTGTCTTAGACAAGATCCTGGCCCTATGTTCTGGTACTACCCTTGGCACTGTATCCTGGTCCAGCTCATTGTCCTGTGTCCTAGTCTTGTTTCTGGTCTGTCTTTTAGTCCTTATGTTGGTCCTGTGTTCTGGTCATGCTTTTGACCCAGTGTCCTCTTTCTGTTCCTGTCCCTGTTCCTGGGTGCTGTTATTGGGTTCCAATTCTTGATCCTGGGTGCCAGATACTGGGTAGTGTACAACTCAATGTTGTCTCTAGCCTCATTTGTCAAGGGGAACTGGCTTACTCTTCTGTTCTTTCAGCTTCTTTGGCTCCCTCTCCTCATATACCCCTAGCAAGCAATTGCCTCTACCTTAGGCTCCACAAACCACCAAGATTTAGGCTTCTCCTCCCCACAGCTTCATCTGAACTTACAGGAATTAATTACCATAAGGTCATGTCTGAAGGCTTTAGTTAATCTGCCTAGGAAAAATTCCTGGCCATTTTATTCTTCGCCACCTGGGGATTTTCACACTGAAAAGACAGGATCAGCTTTTGCCTTTCAATTTCAACTATTCAGCCATCACACTCACTGAAAGATGCCTGCTGTCCAGTGTGATGACCCTTCTCGTTCAAATTGAAGCCTTACTCATAATCGGCAGGGCTGACTCCAGGTGTTCTGCATGAGAATGTGGGAGCAGTCTACTTTGTTGTTAAATATGGCACAGTACAAGAGAAAGGAGACAGAAAGGGACTGATCTTTGGAGGCTCAACTGCCCTTTCTTGCACAGAGAGCTGTGAAAGTAGCCTTACCTGCCCTGCCCTTGAGTGCAAACAGCTGAGGGACAGCAAGAACTGTGAAAGGCATGTCATTGTCCACCTGCCCATATTGGTAGACAATCTCCCTACCTGAGTGCTTAGGGTTTCCATAGTGTAGGGGTAGATTATAGGACACGCTCCCGGCAGTTCTGGAATGAAGAACAATTAGAATTGGGCATTGGCAAAGTGTCAACCCAGCAGACAAACATTGAGTGTCCAGACACCTAGAACAGCTGTCATTATGAAAACAAAGTCTGTAGTACCCAGGACTCACTGCTGGGACTCTCCATTCTCTTGTCTACACAATGAAGGAGTCTTTGAGACAGCTTGTATGCCCATGCTGCCTCTGACCTGCTGTGGGATTAGTGAAGTATTTCAACCCTAGAAATCATTTCATAGGCACTCCACAGTGTGGAGTGGCCACTGGAGAGCAGATAACCTTATGTGGAAAATAAAAGGGAGCCAATTTCCACTTGTGCAGATCCTTGTTTGTTTGTTTGATCAGTATCTTCTGAATGGAGAGATGGCTTAGCTGCTAAAGGCTAGGCTCATAAACAAAACTGTAAAATCAGTATTTTCTCCTATTTCCCAGCCTTCCTAACAAGCAAAATGATTCTTAAATATGAAACCTTTGGAGAATATATTTTGTGTTTGGTTAACACTTAAAATATTTTCTTATTGTGATCTCTACATACAGTAAAATATTATTTCAGCCTTACCAACTAAGGAAATTTGGTCATTCGTGGTAACTCTGGAGCATCTTGACTGTATTACACAAAAGAAATATAAGGCCAGATATAAGGAGACAAATTCCAATTGCTCTTACTCATTTGTGGAATTTAACTCCTTAGAAGTTGACTCACTCCATAAAAGCAGAAGGCAGGATTTGGGGGTGGATGAAGGAGAGATGTTGGTCAGAGGTAGACACTTCAATTATAGGATGAGTGTGATCCAGCAAAATAATGTTCAAGAAACTGACCCTAGTTAATAAGAGTGGTGTGGGAGCTAACAAGATGGCCCAGTGACAAAGCACTTGTTATACAAGTCCGATGACATTCGCTCAATCCCCACATCCCCTAGTGGAAGCAGAGAACGTAGCCTCAAAAGTTGTCCTCATACCTTCATATGCATGCCCACACTCATACAACATGTGCCATGCACTATTACTAATAAAAATTTAAGAAATAGTATATGATGTCCTTGACTGAAGTTTGCTAAAAGGCTGGATTTTATGTGTTCTTATTCTACACAGACATGCACAAAGTTAATAATATAAAAGAAAGATGTCCTAATTGACTTGATTGTGGTAATCATTTCGTGTGTGTGTGTGTGTGTGTGTGTGTGTGTGTGTATCTATCTATGTATATCTATATCTATATACATTTATATCATATTGTATATCTTAACTGTATACTTTTTATTAAATATATCTCAATAACAATGAAAACATTGCAAATATCTTTTAGAGCTGGGTGTGTCTATATTGTAACCCTGTAACCCCAGTACTAGAGGGACAGATCCAAGAGAATCACAACTTTGAAGACAGCCTGGTCTACTTTAACCTCAGTGGAGTGTGAAGATTGCTAGAAAATATGTCAAGATGGATGAGTGGTAGATAGAATGTCCTCTAAGGCCAAAGATGGTGCTGTCACTGGGAAGGGGCTTGGTTGTTAACAAGGAACAATTTCTTCATTTCTCTGCTGTGTCTCGTAGTATGATTCTGCCCCATTGGAATCAGCTGTGGAGGTGCTGGGGCGGCTGCTGCCTATATCCAATAACAGGAAGACTTCAAAAGGGGAAGTCTGATTCAGGCAGCAACAAACAGATGCTTCACATGCCCTTTGCTGAGCTCCTCAGACGCTGAAGTCTCTGGGGCCAATTTAAAAGCAAGTTCCTGTGGAAAGAATCCAGCCGGAAAGTTCTCTGAAAACAGAGGTGGAAGCTAATCTCTAATAAAACAAAATGTTACCATTCATCTGGAGAGATTTCATACATCAAATACAAGTTAAATAAAAGAGACAATGTGATTAACTCATGCCGATTTCTTTTCTAATATTGACTTTGAAAAGAGTTCACAGCTGTAAAAAGGCCCAGCACAGACTTGAAAGCTGGAGACTCTAATGATAGAGCTGCTAATGCATTTACAAGGGCAGTGTGTGTAATAAACATGTTTATAAAAATAAAACAAATGAATGCCCATGAATTTCAAATGCCAAGTAGAGAGAAGGCACATTAAAACCGACAATAAATGTAAGGCTCCAATCCCAGCATCGGGTGTCTCTAGCTCAGAGCATTGACTTAATAGCACACACAGGACTGGCGGGGGCAAGGGGACTTCACATCACTTCACTCTAACTGTGCTTCATGGCTCTTACTGGCTGGCTCCTTCTCCATGTCTTCTCTAAGGCTCAGAGGTCCCCACACCTAGACATCCTTTCTGTGCTCAGAATTGACCAATTTCACGCCTTTTATTTTGTAGCCTCAGCGATGAGACGATGTTGGCATGGTTGGAAATGTGGAGGATTTCACCTTCAGACAAAGTGACACATTTTGAACATTCACAGACTTGTTGCTGGTCTGCAGGGAAATGCTAAACTCTTACTAAGATCCTTCCTTTAGTTAAAGATGCTGGAAAGGTCTGGGTGGATGGATGGATGAAAGAGCTGCCCACCTCCTGAGGTGTTTATCTTTGAGGGAAGGGACAGCAGAAAGAACAAACAGGGTAGGCAGGCAAAACACTGCGCAGATACAAAGCAGGCCCTGTCGTCCAGCAGACAGTAATGTCAGCAATTCAAGGCGAAGCCCCAAATCAAAGCTAAGCTGTGCAGTGTTTGCACTCATAAGACAGCTTGAAATTTGACCATGGAAACTAAGAAGGGACGGGGATTCAGGGAAATAAGCTTTCTAGGATTGAAAACCGTGAAAGGAAGAAAATCAAAGAGACATAAAGAAATGGAGACGACAGAGATGTGCAGCCAATATGAGACCTGCAGGCTTGCAGAGGGGCGTGGCTGGAGAGTCAACCCTGAGAAAGCATTGTATTGACACCATGTGCCTAAGGATGGGGCCCCTCAGTCAGAACTGGGAACAGACGAGAAAGAAACTTGGGCACTTCTATGGAAACTAAGACCGCAAAGACAACTGGGCGGCGAAGAAGTGATCAGCCAAATTAATGAAATCTTACAGTTGAAGTGTTTTATGAAAAAGATAGACTCTAGCCTCTAAACCCAGCTACTTTAGTGGTGGAGACTGGTGTATCATTAGTTGAGCCTTGCCTGGGCTGAATGTATTCAAGAATAGCATGAAGAGACCGTGTCTAAGTAGAAAAGTGAGCAGAGTATTGCAGATGTGAGGCAGTGGTAGGGTGCGTGCATGACCCTGGGAGTAATACTTCAGAGTATCTTAAACAGGTAAGTACGTTCATTTAAAAAGAGGGAGGCAGGCAAATGAAACAAACTTTTGTAGCCAAGCAGACTAAACTCAGGACAGAGATGCACAGGGTTCTAGTGGTAGAAACATGGTTTCTAGTTAATAAGAGCATTTTCTCCTTTGGCTGTGGATAACAATTGAAGAAAGCTTCTTGGTTAGTGGTGGAATACCACGCCCATTTCTTCTCCAAGATCTGGGACCCTGTAGCAGTTCTTCTCTTGAGATAAGTTATTAACCTGCAAACCTATTAAAGAATTAACATAGTCCAACAATAGAGTCTTAATCACCTTAGAGATCCTACCTGATCTCACCACTTACTATCTCTTTATGGGGATACATTTTCAGTGAGCTGTGGAGAAGGCCTGATAGTTGAACCAATTTAGCCCATAACACAACTGGAGGGTTTTATTCTTGAGAAGATAGAACCAATTAATCCAGAGTAGTGAGAAACAGTGGAGGGTCTTCCTAAGCAAACACTTCTGTTTCCTAACTCAGTGTGAGACTGGCTTGTCAGCTGTATATGCTCATTCACTTTGGAAGTGGCCCTTGAGAAAGCCTCTACTAGAGGAGCATACATGTATTTATTTAGCCAACAACAAAAGAACAAAAAGAAGTTGCGTGAAGAATGACAAGCGACAATAGACTGTGCCCACCCGAAAGCCCATGATCAGAGTTACTATCTCCCTAAGCCTAATTCCACGAAGTGATGATCCTCCAGTATCAGCACTTGAGTCCAAGAAGAAGGTTTATAGAAAGAATGTCTTGTGTCTGTATGAATGTGGCCGCTGTCAGTAATAAATCTGGTGGCCTATAGCTTAGGCAGGAAAGAGGAGGTGGGACAGCCAGGAGGCAGAAAGGATTCTGAGAGAGTTTCCGGCAGGAGATTCTCCTGGGAACATATGACAAGACAGACACATGGTGCCTGAGCACAGGTAGCTAGCTGCATGGTAGAATGTAGATTAGAATAAATGGGTAAATTTAACTTGTGATCTAGTCTGAGAAGGGCTTAGTTATATTGTCAAGCTATTTATAAATATATTTTGAATCTGAGTCCTATTTCTGGGAGCATGGGGCTGGGAGAAAGACTCAGGACCTAACCTCTACAGAGATGATTTGAAATTAATAGACTCATGACCTTTGATAGGACTTTCTGTGAGCCCAGAAAAAGGTTGAGTATGGAAGGGCCATTTTCTCAAATTTGCTGCTTGTTTTAGAAGAGAAGGAATTAGACATTCATGTCTACCTACAAGTATCAGAAAACTAAACAATTTTATCATGTGTGCATGCAGTCAACCACGTCGCAGAAAGTTATGAAGTTTTAAGTACTCTGTTAATCCCTAAATAAGTTAATGTGAGGCTCCTTACCACTATTTTTAAGAAACAGATGACTTCAACCTCATTCTTCAGATGGTAACAAAGTCCTTGTTGAAAATAATTGCTGTAACAGTTGATGTTGAAATCAAATATTCAGTTTCTCTAGCTATCTAATATAAACCAACAAATAATGGGCCTAAACACATGTGTAGACTAGTGCTTTAATGAACTGGTTGGGTTACACAGATGTCCTTGTGCAATGGTGTCACAGTGTTGGAAGCTTTTGAGAATAACTTACTTTGGGGTCGTAGAGGATGGAACAGATACATAAATATGTAGTTCATCTGGCAACTGATCTGTATTTTCCTCATTATGGAGCTTTTAAGCGGATGCAGAATTCAGGTTAAAGTTGTTGACTCCTCTTGCCTGCGAAAGAATCCTTTGTTTCTGAGCAGAAGTCAGAGGACATGGGCTGCTTTGATTGACATCAGCCTTCAGGGAAACTTTTCAGAAGATTTCGCCAGTGTTCACTCATGAGATTTGTTCTGAGACTCTATTACCATTGTGGTATCTTACTTGGGAGAAATAAGATACACCTGCAAAAGAAGGCGCTGGAAAATGGGAATATACATAATTAAAACTAGGCTGTTTGGTTTCCTTAGTGTCCACAGACCAACTTTTATTATTCTAAGTTGGTTTTATTTCAACATACCAATTTTAGTGCTGTGTGGGTTCTCTCATTAAAGGCATACTATATTGGTGAACTAATCTAGTGGCTTACAAAGACTTTTAAAAGATGATGGACTAGAACTTCAAGTATTAAGGTATATTGCATTATATAGCATAATTGGAGAGGTTGAAATGAAATATTAATTATGAGGGAATATTACTTTTACTAATAATATATGGAAAACAGGACCTATGGATAATGTAAATAGTTGAATTCAAGTTAAAGACTTGAATGGGGGTAACAACTGCTGTAACCTTCTGTTTTATAAGAGAATTTGGAATCTCGCCTTTTCCACTCCCTCCTTCCTCCATATTCCTTTTCGACTGATCTCCTTTCGTTCCTCTGGGCCTCTCTCCCTTCTTTTTCTCCCTCCCAATATTTGAAATACAGCTTCAAACAAACTTCTTTGTAGGAAAAAGCCTATTAGGTTTCAAAGCTTCTATTTTTCCAGCCTCAGTTTCTAGTGCCTTTGTCAATCTTTCATGTTTACAGCTATATTTCTTTCTGGCAAATAAAATAACCTATTCACATATTGAATACTAGGTGTCCCAATAAAATTTACTGACCCATAAAATGAATTTGATTAAGGGTTGAATTGAGAACCCAAAGGGCAGAGTATCAAATACCCACTGAACCAACAGCTGCACTGCAGAATGGGCCAGAGGTGCAGTATAACAAATGCTGGCCAAGTTCTGCCCCTGTAGAGTCAGAGATTAGAAAGGAAAAGTAGCATTGAAGAATGTAAACTGTTTGTATGGAACTGGATGCTGACACTGGGGAAAGCTGTGCAGTGCATACACACTGTGGTGTGTGTGTGTGTGTGTGTGTGTGTGTGTGTGACAATTTATATATTTTTGTGAACCCACAACTGCTTAGCAAAACAGTCTAGTAAAAGAACAAAACATGCATCAAGCTAACAAAACCCCGGCCTTGACCAGAAAATCTGCTAAGCTCATAGAGTGAGGTCTACAGAAGTAGCAGGACTGATTGTCACTTTGATGATCCAAACTCCTATCCTTTTCTGTAAAATCTACACAAGTTAGTTTCCATGAGGCAGGTGAATCAGTGGTCTAAAAAGAAGAGAAAGCAAGAGGCTACAGGTAGGAAAAAGAAAAATCTGGTACACCAATGGGTAAGCAATCCCTTCAGGTGAGTGGAATATACATGAAGCCAGGAAGTCTGTGGGAAATGAAGCTGAAGAGGAAGGTAGGGTCATTTGGATAAATAAATATTCTAGCAGTGGTATCTCTCCATCCCCTTTCCTGCATTCTGTTTACTGAGGAATAGTTTGCAATGGAGCAAACAAACAAACAAACAACAATAACAACAAAAATCAGTGAATGTAACCTGCAACAACTAGTTCCCTTCAGCACCCAGATCACAGTCTCAGGCACTCAAGGGATCTTCTAACTCTACAGTCTACAGCCCCCTCTGCATCTCTCCTTAGCTGGCAACTATGAGCATATCTGCTCCATAAGTGGGTACTCAGAGAACAAACCACCGATGTCTGCGCCAACATAATGAATCTCAAAAACTGTGCTGTGATATTCAACTGTGCATGTTAATATCTAACGACTGATAGTTTGAATCTAAAACTGTCCCTGAAGGATTCTATGGTAGTTCTAAGGGATTTTAAAGGTGCTTGCAAAACCACAAAACCTCTCCTTTCATCAATGGACAGATCCATTGATGAATTCATTGTTGAATGTTTGCTTGGACTAATCTGTCGATGACTTCATTTACCCAAGCACTCTGAGGTAGAGGAGCACAGTTAAGGGAAATAGGGCAATGGAAGGATACTTTTGAAGTGTCAATATTGTATCTAACTCCTTTCTGTCTTTCTCTTTGTGTCCTATCTGCCATGATGGATGCCACCCTGACATTCTGTCACACTGTGTAGAGAGGTTCATGTGCAGTGAGGCCAGACGATCATGGACTAAAATCTCTGAGGTAGTAAGCCAAAATAAATCTCTTTTGCTCTGTCCTCCAGTTCTATTGCTGTGAAGAGTCACTATGACTAAGAAAACTCTTATAAAAAACCAAGTAATTGGAGACTTGCTTACAATTTCAGAGCCTTAGCCTATTATCATCCTAGCAGGGAACATGGTGCTAGAGCCTTAGCTGAGATCTACATTCTGATCTGCAGGCAGAAAGAGAATCCTCCAAGTCCACTCTAGTGACACATTTCCTCCAACCAAGACACACCTTCTAATCCTTTCAAGTAGTTCTATTCCCTGGCTACTAAGCATTCAAATCTTTGAGTCCCACTGGGGCCATTCCTATTCAAACCTCTACATCCCCTTAAGTCATTTTCTCAGATGCATTGTCACATGAAATGTGACTACCACACTCCTTTACCTTGAAGCAAGGTTTCTTGTATGAAAGAGTTCTTTTGGTTTATGGATGGGGGGGGGGGGGGGGGGCCCGCGGGGAGGGGGGAAGAGAGAGAGAGAGAGAGAGAGAAAGAGAAAGAGAAAGAGAAAGAGAAAGAGAAAGAAGACTTAACCATGAGATGGAGAAAAATCTTACAGAGGAATAAATGTGCGAATAGTGAACAGGGCGCATATAAGATGGGTGGACAAACAGTCAAGAACTTGGAGTCTGATCATAATTCTTCATTCTGACCATGTCTAAGGTCTGTGAACTGCAAGATGTGATTGATACTTTCTCTGTCTTAGCTCCATCACCTGAAAATTTGCAAAGTTAAAAGCTCTGCTCCCTTTGTGGTTTGCTGTGGTTTACTTGCACTTGGCGATGCAAGTGAAATACTTGGAAAGAGTCATAATCCACGTGCCACCCAAGCAGTTTCTTACTACCGTTTTGGAGAGTGACCAATTGCATGCCAGACACCACGTGTTTTCTAAGCTCACATACTGACATACAGTTCCTACTTTGGCAATGTCTGAACATTGGCAGAAAATAAGGGTATGGGAAAATATAACATAAAGATTTCAGGAAACTAGCAATCTAAAAGAAAAACACATTAAAAATTATATTAAATGTTGGAAAGGCAGCTTTCCAACAAAACAATAGTTCAACAAATATAGCTTACGCTGTAACTGTTATAAAGTAATTTCTGATGTTTTCTTCCTATAATGGTAGTAACTTTTATAATTGTTATTGCTGTTTCCTAGAACACAAAATTAAACACACACACACACACACACACACACACACACTCCAGCTGTAGAGAGTCTTAAAAGAACAACTCTTGTTAAATTCTTTAAGAGGGCATGCTCAGAAAGAATTTACCATATCCAAACTATGGTTTTGTGGATTTTTGTTGTTGTTTCTTTT
The DNA here is from genome assembly GCA_964023405.1 of Apodemus agrarius. Classification (NCBI taxonomy): domain Eukaryota; kingdom Metazoa; phylum Chordata; class Mammalia; order Rodentia; family Muridae; genus Apodemus; species Apodemus agrarius. Next base: position 77,398,032 of record OZ030019.1, on the reverse strand, counting down.
ATTTTGTTTTTAACATTGTGAAGGAATTGTGTGTGTGTGTGTGTACACACACACACATATGAACTCTGGCAGGCTGTGACTGGGATGTCTTTCTGAGCAAGTGATAAAACAGTATTTTAGGATCTCCCCTTTCCTTATCTCTATTTCTGTATCTTAAAAAAGAGAAAAAAGAGAAAGAAAGAAAGAAAGAAAGAAAGAAAGAAAGAAAGAAAGGAGAAGGAAGGAAGAAGACTGTGGAGAGTGTAGCTGTCTGTGAGCACACAGCATCTCCTTTTAGAGAGGAATCTGAAATCAAGGCTAGACAGAAAAGGACTCTTTGATTCCTTCGGCAGATCAGTGTGAAGCATTTGGTGTGCACTCTGCATCTCTTGACCTCTGAGAGATGCCGTTCTGTTCTTGTGGTCCCCGAGCCTGGCAGCATAGGTGAGCTCTCATTGCCTGCATTGTCTTCTGAACTTGCCCTTCAGCCTGGGCCCTCACACGTGTTCCTACCCAGATGTTTTATCCTGTACAGGATACATGCCACACCTAAGACACCTCAGAAGAGCTGGTGTTAGGATAAGAGGTGAAAATCAAGAGGTACAGGAGAAAAAGCAAGATAAGCAGCGAAAAGCAAACGGGCTATGCCTCTCTCCTCTTATGGATTGTGAAGGTAATCCTATGCATTTGCCTTTCTGGAACAAAAGGCAAAATATAAGCCTTTTGTCAATGGAGGGAATGGAGTCATCGCTGCAGCATTAAACCTTGCTCGTAAGCTGCCTTCCGTCTGTGACCCCAGGATGATGGGCTTTGTAGTGCGAAGCAGCGAAGCCCTTATTAGAAAATGCAGAGCGAAGCATGCTAGGGAATTGAGAGCACCGGGGCTGCATCTCTTCCTTCGGGTCTGGAACGGGTCACGCTGTCTACTCCGCATCTATGAAGTAGGTAGGGCCTTAGGGCAGCCTGCCTCTGACCATCACCCGGAAGCTGCAAGAGCCAGCTCCCTTCCCACCACGGCTTCAGCCCCCGCCATCCTCTTCCCAGATCCGCTTCTCCTCAGCTGTGTGTTCTCTTCCCTCTACTCCTCTTCTCTTCTTCTGACCATCTGGGGCTCCTTTGGGGTTGCATCTGGGACAGAGCTTATGCAGTTGATTTGGGTCACAGGAGGAAAAGATGGTGCTTACTATGGACTATCTGTAGGATATGATACCTGTATCCCTGTAAACTTTTGTTTGAATCATATATACATTATATATATGTATGTATATATATACATACATATATATAATGTATATATATTTATTTAAAGGAAATCTCTGATTTTTGGATTTTGTTTTTGTTTGTTGGTTTGTTTGTTTATTGAGACAGGGTTTCTCTGTGTAACAGCCATGCTTATCCTGGAGCTCACTCTATAGACCAGGCTGACCTTGAGCACTCAGAGACCCACCAGCCTCTGATTACTGATGGGATTAAAGGTGTGTGTCACCATGCCTGGTTCCAACAGTCACACATCTTACTACAAGTGAGAATGCTCTTCAAGTTCTATGCCCCCCCCCCCTTTTCTTAAGGTCTCTCAGCTTCAGGATGTTGCTCTGTCAGCAGAGTGCTTACTCAGCATGCAGGAAGCCTAGGGTAGATACCCAGGACTCCAGAAACTGGGTGTGTGCTGCATGGCTGGCATTCTGACACTGGTGAAGAAGAGCTAGTTCATCTGAAGTTCAAGGTCATAGTGTGTAACAAAGAGAATTAGCTAGTCTGATATACTTGAGAAAGCCTCAATTTAAAAATGGAAGCCGTCAAACAGTGGATGGAGCTTGGGACTCTTAAGGAAGAATAGGAGGAAGGATTGCAGAACACAAAGAGGACATGGACTCCACAGGAAGATCGATGAAGCCAACCAAACTGGACCCTCGGGCTCTCAGAGTCTGAACAGCCAAGCAAAGAGTATACAGGGGTTGGACCTAGACCTCCCTGCACATATGAAGCAGATGTGAAGCTTGGTCTGCATGTGAGTCCTGAACAACTGGAGTGAGGACCATCTCAAATGCTGTAGCCTGTATGGGGATGTTCTTCTATCTGGGCTGCCTTGTTTGACCTCAGTGGGAGAGGAAGTACCTAGCTTCTCAGAGACTTGAAGTGCCAAGGTGGGGGTATACCCAGGGGAGCCTCTACCCACTCAGACAGGGAAGGATTGTGGGAGGGGATAATGAAGAGGGGGGCAGTAATCGGGATGTAAAGTGAATAAGTAAAAAAATTAAATTAAATTTAAAAAATGGAGGCTGTGTGGACTGACTTAAGTGTACATTGTAGCCTCAAGAACAGAAGTGCTGATCATCAAATCCAGGAGTCAGGGGAGGTTGTGGAGATGCTTAGAAAACTTTATTTAACACAGACATTTACTTCAGAGATGACCTAATCTATAGGCCAAGCTGACCTGTGGATGATGATTCTGTCAGTTTAGTTCTACTCTGACTGTGAGTAAACATTCTGACAGTTTCCTGCAGCATGTCACATACTCAAGTGTTAACTTTAGATGACTCCGTCCATTTGTAGAGCTTATCTCAAGTAAAAGGAGCCTCAAGTCAACAAATGGTATTCCCTTGTCTCTGCAATGTTCCCCTGCTGCCGACATCTCAAAGTCTTGACTCTAGCCCTTAGATATGGAAAGATGGCCTAGTGAGAGGTCTTAGGGCTTGGTGGCCTGCCCTTCAAAGAGGTTATGAGACTTTTGTCGCTTTTGATATCTCTCTTGCCCAGCGTGGCCATGTGGTAAATGGTTGAGCCTGGCATGGCTGCCATCTTGTGTTGCCTTACCACAGGTTCAAAGAAAAGACCTAAGAGAACATACACTAAAACCCCCAAAGCAGAAACAAACAGACAGAAACCTCAGCTGGATGGAGTCTGTATCATTCTATGACCACAAGAGAGAAATGAGACAGACCTGACCTTTCACCCATTGCTCACGAGTCCTGTTCTCAGAAACAAGTTTTGGTCCCAATGCTTTCAAGTCCATTTCTGTGTAAAGATACTAAAAACATTTTCCAAAGTAAGACAAGCAGTGAAAAATAAACTCTTCAAATGACAAACTCAACAAATAAATACTGTTCATAACGAGATTTGACTATTTTTAATCTTTGTCCTTTATGGAAAATAGATGTTTTAATATAATATATTCTGATTATAGTCTCTACTTGCTCTTCTCCCCCCAGCTTCTTTTTATCTCTCCTTGCATCTGGATCCACTCCCACTCTGTCTCTCATTAGAAATAGACATATAAAGCATAATAATAAAACATGGTAAGATGAAGCAAAACCAAATCAGAATAGGGCAAAACAAACAAAGGAAAAGAGCCCACAAAACATCACAAAAAAAAACATACAGATGGGGAGACCCACTCATTCACACATTCGGGATCCATAAAAACACAAAACTGAAAGCCATAATATATACAGAAAACCAGTGGTGATCTTAGAATTCACATTAATAACTTTAGGTTCAGTGTTCATAAATTATCATTAGCTAAAAACCTGACAATGCTATTACTGTACTCTGTCTTGCTATAGGTATTGCTATTATAGATAAGCTTTTAATGAATGAATATATATACAACCTAAGTATTATTTATTTAATAATTAAACTAGAGAATTAAATTTTTTCTGGGGCAAAAAGACAGGTCAGTTAGTACAGTATTTCCAAGGCCAGCATGTGAATATGAGTTGAATCTCTAGCACCCATATAAACAAAAAAACAAAACTGAGTACCTATATAATCTTACTGCGGGGAAAGTGAAGAAACATTGAGATCTATGAGGTTTGCTGTCTGGCTACTCTAGATGAATTAGTACTCATGTTCAGTTAGAGACTCTTTCTTAAAAACTAAGCTGGGGAAGAGATTGAGGAAGACACCAGACCTCAGTCTCTGACCATTATATGTGTGATGAACACATGTGAGACAGTTGACTCTCTAATTGGGTTCTTGGCTTGCCCGCCATTCAAGAATGGAGTGGAGACGGGAGAAAAAAAAAAAGAAAAAAAAGATAGGAAAGGAAAGGAAAAGAAAAGAAAAGGAAGCAAGAAAGAAAACAAGTGAACCTTTCATTTGCCAGATAAGAGCAATTTAAATAGGAGAGTGGAAACTTGAATGGAAAAGTAGAAACAAGATGGTAATGAAATGAAATAGTCCAGTGGTGTTACAACTCTTAAGTTCTTAGTTGGCTTCAGCGTGCTCAGCTGCAATCAGGCTGCAATGGTTACAGCTGCAGGAAGGGTAGACCCTTGCAGAGTAAGTCTGAGAATTTTCAGAGGGAAGGTGGCAGGTCTCCTGTCTGGCAGGTCTCCATTAAGGCTGGAGAAGATCTTGATGTTTGCAGCTGAAACAGCTGCTTCTGATTGCCAAAGGGGGAAAAAAAAACAGTGGCTTTCCAGGTAGGAGTAGTCCCTCAGTGCACAAACAAACCCCTTACCTGGGAAACAGGGACAGTCTATCTGAGAGAAGGAAGAAAGTCTGCCTGCCCATGACTGGTCTCCAGAGGTGTGTCTCTGGTGAGCTTCAGGAGCAATCTTGCTCCTCCAAGAAGCATCTTTAAGCCAAGTCCTTGCAGAATGGAAGATGGCAGATAACCAGACTCCAGCCAGGAGAAGGAGTGGCAATCTCCCCATCAGGTAGGTGTCTGGGTCAGGTGGGCACTGATTATCCCAGTGAACTCACAGCAACAGACATAAGCCAACGCACAGATATGTGCATTGAGTCCTTTCTGCCCTTGTACTGTGGTATATTGAGGGCTGTACCCTGAATGTCCTCTGAGGATGCATGGATACTTAAAGCAGTCTGGGAAGTTTTACCTTAAGTCTATGGTAGCTCTTAACAAGGGTTGTTTTCATCCCACAGTAGAATTGATTTGACCTGAGATATTTCTATTGATGAGAATCATTTTGTCATCTGAAGATGATAAGCCAAGTAATTATTTGTGAATCTATTCTTTTTTTTTTTAAATGGCACACTTTGTTATGTGTTTAGGGAATGGTGTGGCTTGCCAGAGCACATATGTGGAGGCCAGAGGGCAAATTTCAAAGCATCATTTTTTCTTTCTTTCTGCTGTGTGGGTCTCAGGTCATCAGACACAGCAGTGGCTTCCTCTAAGAAACTCGCCAGCTATTAAAATTTATTTTTTATATTCTAAATTTAAGTTTGTATATAATCACAGCAGTGTTGTTGTTGTTTTATTAAATGATTATGCCATGAAATTGCCTTCTAAATATTTATGGTTTTGCAATAAACCTGAGCTCTGGTCAACCTTGGTCAGAGTAGCTCCTTTGTCTGCAGTAGGCATCAGTCAATAAATAGACACAAAATTGGTCAATGTGATAGACATAAGAGAGAGAGAGAGAGTGCTCAAGTCTAAATGGGGAATGTAAATTAACCTCACCACCACCAAGACTCAGGGCAAAGAAAGCTATTTCTGAATAAAATGACTATATTCCTCACAGCAGCTCAGCTTACCAGCCTAAGACCTATCCAAGAACCCAAATGTCAACATAGAAGTGGCCCCACCCCACACTGAGGAGTTATTGGCAGTTGCTTCAAAGGGAGAATTATTCTTTATTGGGTATATGGTGACTGGTGAGTTTTTCATGTGCTTTGGTGACTGCTATGTATTCATTTACCTATAAATGGCATTAACTGGATTCAATGGGTTATTAAAAACAGAAGACATGAATTTGAAATAGAAACATATTGTGGGAAATATGGGAAGATTTGGAGAGGGAAATGGGAAGAAGATATGTTCATATTTTATTGTATATATCTATGAAACTCTGAAAAATAATAAAAGTAAAAGATTCTAAAAGAGTGTTTGGGGAGATAGCTCAGTTAAAGTAAAAGGCCCTTGGTGGAAGTAGGATCTGAGTTTTGATCTCCAGCACCCACGCATGCACCCAGGCATGGCTGCATAGTTCTGTAAACCCCGCACTGGGGTGGCAGAAAGAGGGGGCTCTATGAAGGTAGTCTAGCTAGATTGAAAAAGTTCAGGATGAGAGACCATGCCTTAGAAAATAAGGTTGAGATTAAGATAAGACTACAAGTTACCTTCTTGTCTCCATATGCAGCAGCACATATGTGTACCTCCACAAGCACCTGTGTACTCATATGTACACACTTCTACACTAACAAGATCATATACCATATATAGCACATCACACATAAGTTTTTCCTTTATTGTAAACAGTTTTTTCTCATACAATATTCTAATTATAGTTTTCCCTCTCTCTTCTCCCCCATTTCCTCCATACTTCCTTTACCCCCCCCCCAGATCCACTCCCCTCTGTTTCTCATTAGAAAAGAACAGACTTCTAAGAGGTAACATCCAAACACGACAAAATAAAGTATAGTAAGATGAAGAAAAACTATCACATCAAAGTTGGGCATAGGGATCCAAGAGGAAAAGAGCACCAGGAGCAGGCACAAGATCAGAGACCCACTTTCTTCTCACACTCAGGAGTCCCATCAAAACACTAAGCTAACAGCTAGAACACATACTCAGACGACCTGGTGGGTATAGGTCCTTGTAGGACCTGTGCTTGCTGCTTCAGGTTCTGTGAGCTCCGATGTGCCTTGCTTAGTTGATTCAGAGAGCCTTATTCTCCTGGTGTCCTCCATCCCCACTGGTTCTTACAATCTTTCTGCCTCTTCTTTCTAAGGATTCCCTGAGTTCTGAGGGAGGTAATTAATGGAGATCTGTAATTTAGATTCTCTTTCTGCATAGTCTGGCTGGGCTCTCTTCATCTGTTCCCATCTGCTGCTGGGGGAAGCCTCTCTTTTGATTACTGGATGAGGTACCGACCTATGGAATATAGCAGAATCTAGGAATTATTTTATTGAGTTTTCTAAAGACTGTCAGGGTTTGGTTTTACCCTAGGTCACTGGGCTGTCTAATCTCTGGGTCTTGCTTACCCAAGCAATGTCAGGTATGAGTTCCTTCATGGGGAATGGACCTTAGGTCAAATCAGACATTGTTTGGCCACTCTCACAAGGTCTCTGGCTCCATTGCTCTAGCATATATTGTAGGCAGAACAGATTGTCAGTTAAAGGTTTTGTGGCTAGGTTGGTATCCACATTTGTCTTTCAGTACTGCAAAGTACCTTCCGGCAGGAGAGACCAGAACAGAGGGTTAGAGTCCATCAGCTCAACTTCTCCATGAGCTCCTCCAACTTAATGAGTCATGTGCATATTGTCCTTGGCAATGGGGCCCATTGTCAGTTTGTGGACAGCAACCATTACGCTTAGTGCACAACTTGGGTTATTAGAGGATTCCCATGGGACCCTGTTGATCAACAACTCAGTTGGATATAATCCAGTCCTATTACTGGAAGCCTCACTTGGCTACAAGAGAGATTACTTATTTCCTTATTACTAGAAGTTTTCATTAGGGTTACTTTCATAGATATATCAGGAAATTTCCTAAGTTTCCATATCACCATACCAAATGCCTGCGGGGGGTGGGGGGAGCTCTCCCCCCTCTCCTTCTATCCCCTCCCCCTCCCCACCCCGTCCCAGCTGTTCCTTGTTGCACTTCCCCTCTCTGCCCTCTCTCACCCCAACCTGATTCCCTCTCTTCTGGCCCACCTGTAAAATCTATTCTATTTCCTCCTTTTTATAAAATTTATTTTTGAGTCTATGGATTTCAGCTTAGTTATCATTTACTTTATGGCTAATATCTCCTTATAACTGAATACATATCATATTAACCTTTCTGTGTCTAGGTTACCTAACCTAGGATGATTTTTACTAGGTTCATTCATTTACTTCAAAATGCAAGATGCCATTTTTTTTTTTTTTTTTTGGTAACAGCTGAATAGTACTTCATTGTGCAAATGTATCACACTTTCTTTGTCCATTCTTTTGTTGAGGGACATCTAGATTGTTTGTGGTTTCTGGACATTATAAATAAAGTTGCAATGAACATAGTTGAGCATAGTTGTCCTTGTGATAGAATGGGGCATCCTTTGGGTGTACACCCAAGAGTAGTATAGCAAGGTCTTGAGGTTAATCAGTTCCCCAGTGTCTGAGGAAATTCCATATTGATTTCCATAGTGGTTGTACACGCTTGAATCCCTACTAGCAATGGAGGATTGTTTCATCATTGGAGAGGCCAAGGATTTTGAACATTTAAGTGTTTCTCAATCATTAGAATTCCTTTACTGAGAATTCACTGTTTAGATTTGTTACCCATTTTAAAAAATTGGATTGATATTATTATATTAATATCTCATTTCTTTCATTCTTTATATATTTTGGATATTTGTCCTCTATTGTATGCAGAGTTTGCAAAAATATTTTTCTATTCTGTAGGCTGATCTTTTGACCATTTGATGGTGTCCTTTGCCTACAGAAAATTTTAATTTCATGAGGTCCCATTTATTAACTTTTGATCTTAGTGCCTGCACTATTGGTCTTCTGTTCAGAAGGTTGTCTGCTGTGTTCAGGGTTATTCTCCACTTAGTTTTCTATTGCATTCAGTGTATCTGGTTTTACATTGAGGTCTTTGATCCACTTGGACTTTGTTTTGTGCAGGGTGATAGATATGAATCTATGTGAATTCCTGTACACCCAGCCGTCCAGTTAGATTAGCACCATTTGTTGAAGATGCTGTCTTTTTTCAGGTTCTTTGTTTAAAACAACAACAACAACAACAAAGATCGGGTATGCACCCTTGTTTGGATTTATATTTTAATCTTCAAATTTGATTTCATTGATCACTGTGTCTGTTTTGTTGTTGTTGTTTTTTGTTTGTTTGTTTGTTTTGTTTTTTGTTTTTTGAGACAGGGTTTCTCTGTGTAGACCTGGCTGTCCTGGAACTCACTCTGTAGACCAGGCTGGCCTCAAACTCAGAAATCCGCCTGCCTCTGCCTCCCAAGTGCTGGGATTACAGGTGTGCGCCACCACCGCCCGGCCACTGTGTCTATTTTTATGCCAATACAATGCAGTTTTTGTTACTACATCTCTGTACTACAACTTGAAGTCAGGAATGGTGATATCTCTAGCAGTTCTTGTATTGTTTAGGGTTTGTTTTTAGCTATCTGGGGATTTTTGTTTTCCCACAGGAAAATGAACATTGTCTTTTCAAGGTCTGTAAAGAATTGTTAGTTTTATAGGAATTGCATTAAATTTGCAGATTGCTTTTGGTATGATGACCACTTTTACTATGTTAATTCTACTCATAAATATGGGAGATCTTTCCATCATTTTATATATTCAATTCCTTTCTTCAAAGATATGAAGTCTTTTGCTTGCTTGGTTAAAATTACCTCAAGATATCATATATTATTTGAAGCTATTTTGAAAAGTGTTCTTTTCTTGATTTCTTTCTCAGTCCATTTGCCATTTGTATATAGGAGGACTATTGATTTTTTTTTTTTTTTTTGGTTTTTCAAGACAGGGTTTCTCTGTATAGTTCCGGCTGTCCTGGAACTCACTCTGTAGACCAGGCTGGCCTCGAACTCAGAAATCCACCTGCCTCTGCCTCCCAAGTGCTGGGATTAAAGGCGTGCGCCACCAACGCCTGGCTTGATTTTTTTTTAAAGCTGCTCTTTTATCTAGTCACTTTGCTGAAAGTGTTTATCGGCTGTAGAATTTCCCTGGTGGAATATTTTAGGGTCACTTATGTGACATCATATCATCTGCAAATAACGTTATGTTGACTTCTTTCTTTATAATTTGTAGCTCCTTTATCTCCTTCAGTTGTTGTATTGCTTTAGCCCAAACTTCACCAAGTGTGTTGAATAGCTGTAGAGAGAGTGGACAACTTTGTTTTGTTCCTGATTCTAGTGGAATTGCTTTGAGTTTCTCTCCATTTAATTTGATGTTGACTGTCGAATTAATGTAAATTGCCTTTATTATGTTTATGTATGGTTTTTGTATTCCTAACTTCTCTAGAACTTTTGTCATAAAAGGGTGTTGGAGTTTCTTAAAGCCTTTTCTGTATCCAATGAGATAATCATGTGCTTCTTTTTCATTTAGTTTGTTTATATGGTTGATTACATTTTCTGACATTCATATATTGAACCATCTCTGCATCTCTGGGATGAAGCCTACTTGATCATGGTAGATGATCCTTTCAATGTATTTTTGGATTCAATTTGCAAATATTTTATTGAGTATTTTTGCATCTATGTTCGTAAGGGAAATTGGTCTGTAATCCCCTTTGTTTGTTAAGTATTCACAGGATTTCTATCATTATAACAAGTAAGGACACCAGAAGTTTCTTCTTCCTTTATACATCTACAGCCATGTGATCACTTCATTAAAAATGGACCACACAGATATCTGATCCTATGTTTCTATAACCTAAGCTGTGAGAAAATATGTTTATTGTATGGTTCATTAAGTTTAGATTTTATTGTTATAACAGAAAAATTAGAGGTTTTATATCATCTCAAGCAGAAGAACACATGCATAACTTTCTTCAGATTAATTTTATTTTTCAAATTAAGTATGTCTGTGTATGTCCATGTATGCATGTGTGTGTGTGTGTGTGTGTGTGTGTGTGTGTGTGTGTAGTGTTGGTGTCTGTGGAGGATAAAGACAGTTTTTGGATAATGGGGATCTGAAGTTATAGGCAGATGTTATCTGCCCAACCTGGATAATGGGAATTGAACTCAGATCCTCTGAAAGAGGAGCTCCTAACTACTGAGTCATCTGTCTAGCTCTATAGTGAGATTTCTAGTCCTTCAGAACCAGACTTCATCATCTTCCAACTTTATTAACACCTATAATCTGTCAAGGACAGCTATCATAAGACCTGAGGTTTCTGCTAACACTATCCTGGAGGCCCTTCATGTTTTCATTAACACCCCCATGGACAAACTTCATGAGCCCATTAAAATTTTTCTCAAGGCTCTGTGTCATTCGAAAGACATGGTCTCCCACTTTACTTATCTACTACATGAACAGCCAGGCTCCATGTCTCTCTAGAGACACATAAGTGTTTATCAAATCACCTTAATCTTAATGACTTCAAGCAAGAAGGACAATTTACCCTGTACTAGACTTAAAATCTAGGTAAAACCTGGTGGGAAAGGCTTATCACCACTGAAGGTATTAACTAGCATGATTCATGTGGACCTTTCCCAAACTGCACACTAACATGGATACCATATTGTTACGTTTGCTTGGCATACAGCTGTGGATGGAAGCTTTGTCTTTTTCTTTTGGGGGTTTCTACTTATGTAGCCTGAATACTTCTTTCCAAGAGAGGAGTTGAACAGACAATAACTTTTCACTGTCAGAATCTGATGTGTCCCTTATGTATCAGCTGTTGATAAAGCTCTCTAAGCACTCAGACACAGGGAAAGATCATAGAACACATTTCTTTATGGTAAGACACTGAGAAGTCTGTTTCAAAACTACCACAATTTAAAAAATTCAAATACTTAAAGCATACATTGACTTGGAGAACACAATATGGCCAAGATTAGAGAAGTCACAGAACACTCTTTAATGAAAGTCAATGTAAGCCATATTATTTCTTTCAATGAAAAGAGTACATATCAGAAACTTGAAAATCAAGTTATTGGACCAAGAAGTTTCAACAATTGCATTCACATTAGGAATCAAGTCCAGGATTCTGTTTTATGGTCTTTAAAATGAAAAGAAGAATGAATTCTGCAGCATGACCTCAGGTGCTTTGAATATAACTCACCCATGATTTCCACAGTTTCACATTCCATAACTTAATACACTGTGCATACATTGAAGCAATAACATATAAATACAAGAATGCAATAATGTATAAATACACACTTAGCTTTAGACTTTTATTGTGTACTATCAATAAATGTGTGCACTCCAAGTTCAAGCACACGGGGAAGTGCTTTTTCAGGAGGGTCTGACATAAAGTGATTACATTTAGTGTTAATTTACGTTTAATTTGCTGTTGTATTCAAAGCCATTTATTTCTAAGCAATGTCTCCTTTTCCCTCTATAGACTTTACTCCTTGGGTATATGGCCCCATAAAGATGTCAGTGGAATTCTTCACCTTTCTACTGGAGGTCTTTAAGTAATTTCAGAAGCATATTTTATTTCTGAGGTTATGAATGTAGAGCTGAAGACAAAGACCCCTTCTGCGAGTGCTCGGGGACACAGAGCGTCAGCGGTGGCTCCTGATGTGCTGGAAAGCCTGTCTTCCTCAGGAGTGCCCTCTTCTAATAGCTCAGCCAAGCCACCTCATTGTACACATTTGCCTTTAGAAAGTGATGGTTATTATTACACAAATTGGAATAGGCTGGATGATAATCCTGTAATATTCAAAATTTCTTTTTCAGCCATTCAGCCTCAGATTCTTCCCAAGTTAAGGATAATGGAGACAATTAACACTCCTTTCCTCATTCTTGTTGCCCAAACTGAGGTGTTTCGATCTGACCTTGGCAATTGTTAGTATGTCTATAGCAAAGGCTTAATGGTTTTTCATTTATGGAAGCAATTCCCCAGCATTATGTGTCCTCAGGAATTATAGAGGTCTTTATAATTATTCTTAAAATAAGAAACTATAATTCAATTTATTTAAATAAACAGCTGTATCTTATAAAGCCTTGATAGGCATCCGTCTCATTCCCTCTGGAAAACCATCCCAGAGTCAGATAATATTTATTCTGTGCCTCTGTGGTTTTATGTCACTATTTGAAACAGAAAATGAACAAGCATTCATTTATTAACATGTATGTATTAATGTCTCTCCCTATATATGTGGATGTGTGTGTGTGTGTGTGTGTGTGTGTGTGTGTGTGTCTGAGTCTGTGTTCTACTTCAACTAATCATTGCTGGAAAAATGCTTTGTGACTTCTGGGGCTGAACTAAAACTTTTCACTCTATAGTTAGGGAGACGATACAGACAACTTGTAGGAGTTGAATTGAACCTTTGGGTTTTGTTTATTGAAATTAAGAACACTGTGACAAGTGTGGATGTTGATTTGTTACCAGTATTTGTTTTTATGTAAGTTATGTCTTGTTATATTTTATAAAATTCATATCCATTATGTCCTTCCTTCTTTCCTTCTGTCCTTTCTTCCTTCCTCCTTCTGTCCTTCCTTCCTTCCTTCCTTCCTTCCTTGACTTTGACCCTCAGTGTCAGAGTTGAGTGGCATACTTACTGACAAGCCTCATGAAGCCAATGGCTGGTGGCCATAGTAAATAGCATCTTCTTTTTCTGGCTATACTATAGGGAAAATTGGAAGACTTTGCTTCAGATATGAGTTCTGCTTCATTCATTCAGATCCTGACATCTTGCCATCGCTGCATGGCAGACTCTATAACAGTCTGTCTTTGGGGGACATGGGATGCCCACAAGACCCAGGAAGCTAACTTTAACACTTATGGCTTGGAATCTCTTAGAACTCATGAGGCTAAAGGAGCTAAGATTCAGACAAGATGCAGCAGGACCTTCTAAGGGAGATAAAATTCATCAGCACTTTATCACTAAAAGGATTAAAGAGTGAGCTCACAGTGAGATGGTCTTCAAAGTGCTACAGCTACCTTTGAGTCACCCATACTCCAGGAAGCTCACCATTTATATAGACATGGATGGAACTGTTTCTTTGGTATATGGTTGGTTTCCTATCAGGGATGAATAAATGTGTTCATACTACCCAAGGAAAAGAAAGTCACACGATATCAGACATATTCATTTATATGAGCTGCAGCAACCAGCTGTTTCTGGAGGAATCCTAGGAGATGACTTTGTGTTCCTATCTCCTTTGAGTTAATTTTAGAAGAGAATAGCCTCGAAATAGTGGAAAATAAATATGACTCTATTAGTTAGATTCTTTTTCGGTCTCTATGACAAAACATCCCAAAGGAGCTACTTAAGGGAAAATTTAAAAAGTTATTTTAGCTCCTTGTTTCAGAAAATATTTGTCTATTGTGACTCTGTGGAGTACAGGAATGGTGGTCAAAGCATGCTGCATGCTATGTTATATCTTGGCAGATCAGGAAGCTGCCAGCTAACCTAGGATTGGAAGAAGAATAGAATTCAAGAGCCTCCTGACATTGTGTCTTAACTAGACAGGCGTCATGGCCCAGTGGTCAGTGGTTCCACAACCTCTCAAAATATCAGCAAATCTGGAGATCTAGTGACCAATCACAGGAGCCTGTGAAAGATAGTTAACATCCAAACTATAGCAAGTGTATTTGTGATTAACTCACTATGCACATGTGGGATTTTGAGGACAAAAGACTGTTACATTCTTGGTTTAAGGCCTTGACTCAGACCCCACCTCTCCAAGGGAGGATCTGGTTGGGTGATGCCTGCAGAATCCAGCATATTAAAGCAATGTCTCTATTTGTCTCTCACACCACACTTATTTTCTGGAGGAAAATAGTAGTTGTGACAATTTGTCATTTATTTTTAAAATACTAGCTCAGTGACGACAGAGGCATGCATGAACAAATTTACAGCTTATTCATTTCACTCTGCTTTGAAGTAGGTTATGCTCAAAACATTACAGCCCGGTCCCAGGTCTGATACAGGGACTGGTAAATCAGTGGAAATGATTTGAACTGTTACCAATATCCAGTCAGCTCTACTCTGAAGTTCCTGTTGTTATTTCAGCAATCTGCCATTATTTTTTCAGTAGCTAGATAGTAAATTTGAATTACACTTGCAATGGATTTATGAACTCAAGATGAGTCATGCTTGCTCTCAGGTATGTTTCTGCCACCAGAGGAGACTGGTGACTTTGCAAATTGGACTTTATTCTTTTATAAATTAGAGTATGTGCAAAGAATTTTAGTTTTAAATTTCTTTAGCCACACTATATTTAGTCATACTGTCCAAAGATGTATAAGAATATGGAGTTTGATTTGTCTGTACTTAAAAACTTTCATATCCAGCCAGGCAGTGGTGGTGCATGCCTTTAATCCCAACACTCGGGAGGCAGAGGCAGGCGGATTTCTGAGTTCGAGGCCAGCTTGGTCTACAGAGTGAGTTCCAGGACAGCCAGGGCTAGAAAAACAAAGCAAACAACAACAACAACAACACCTTTCACATCCAACTGTAAACATTATTGTTTTGAGAATTCTGCATACACAAAGTACCCTCTAAACCACTAAACACAAGCCTTCATGCCTTTTCATAGAGCTTGAGCTGATGATCAAAACCATGCCCACAGGAAACAAAAAGTTTAGGTCAAGACAGAATTTCTAGAAGCAGATCAATTTTCTTGACTTCTCCAATACAGTTTGTCTGATATATAGTCTTCAAGAAAATTTTTGATGCAGTACAGTAGATTTGCTCTACAATAAAACTTCCCAAATATATCATCTTTCTTCTTAATGAATCACAAAAGGAACTGTGTCTCATTCCAACAAAAGGCATTCTCTTCCCATCTTCAGTACCAGTTCTGTGCTCACCACATCTCAAGAAAGATCTGTCTTTGCACTAGACACAAGTGGGAGGTGAACAGTTTTAGAAAAAAGTGAATTCAGAAGCCTGGAAACTTCGTAATAAAATGTCATCCAGGCTACTATTGGAAGAGGGCTGAGAATTTCTAATGGAACTCTACCTTTTTATAATATATTATATATATATATATATATATATATATACATACATACACACACATGCACACGCACACACACACACCACACACACACATATATATATGCTGCTCTACTAATATGTGGCCGCTCTGTTCAAATCCAAGGACTATTCATTTTACTATAGTTTACACGATCTAGGGAGACAGGATTAAAAACAAACATAAATGGAAGCATGTTTTGGCATGGAATTGACCTCTGTATAAGCAGTTGACAACCATTTATGCAAATGGTTCATAGTATGTAATTAATGTACAGGAAATGACCCAAACCATGGGAAGAATTTTGTTTTAAAATCTAATCTAATTATTCATGGCATCATAATCCTTAATCTTACAGTTATTTTCAGGAATTGTCGATATTTACTCACAAGGGGGAAAAAACTAATAAAGTATATAACAAAACAAATTATTTGAAAAGAGGAATTTTCAATTTTTATTACATTTACTTATTTATTGGTGTGTGTATGTGTGTGTGCGCGCGCGTGTGTGCATGTGTGCATGTGTTATATGTGATATGCACATGAAAGTCCGAAGACACATGCAGAAGTTGGTCCTCACCTTATAGCCAGTATATCCCAGGTTTTATTAGCCTTGATAGCAAACACCCACTGAGCTACTTTTTTTCTGGACTCAAACTAGAATTTGATTGTGGAGTCTCATCCCTCAGCCAGGGATATTGGGATGAAATCTTTCCTGATCTGAATTGGGTGATCAATGCTATGGACCTGTGCATTTTCCCCCAAGTGTAATCTGCAATAAACACTGCCCAAGAGTATAAGGAAGGAATATTTGCAGAGATATTTTCATTAGGCATTTTGTCCATTCTAAGGTTAGGACAAAAGATGTTTTAGACAAACAGTATTTTCTTACAATGTGTTGTAAGAAAATTTGAAAGGGATTTCTCAAAAATTTTGAGTTTTCTTAATTTTTTAGTGCTATGATTTGAGTATGTATCTCTAAAGGCATGTGTTGGAAACTTCATCCCTCATGGGACGGCACTGGGAGGCTGGAGATGCCATCTCATAATGGAGACTCACGAAGACTCCATCCTCGTGATTATCATGTCAGTATAAAGAGCCTGCAGCTAGGAATTCCAGACTTCTTGACTTTTACTCTCTTACTCATGCTCTTTCTGTGATGGAATGACTCAGCATGAAAACACAGATGTACATTCTTGCTCTTGAACTTCCTGGTCTCAAGAACTGTAGTAAATACATTTCTTCTTTCTATATTATTTACCCAGCCTATAATGTACTGTTGTAGTAATTCAAAATGGACAAAGACATCAGTATGTACTGACTCTTGTGTGAAGAAAACACAAATTGCTTTTGACAAGAGTGCATGTTATTCCTAGCCACTACATCACAAAAGTCTTTACCTCTTTGACTTCCCATGAATTGTGAACAGTTTCTTCAGTGTTCCATACTATAGGGATGCTTCATAGTCCAGAAGGTGAACAACTCAAAATAGTTTCAGAAAGTCCATGAAACTAACCAGATTCACTAAGCCCTTCTCTCCAAAGAGTAATACAGTAAAGACTGCAGAGAACCACTCTTAGACAATCCAAGCTGCAAAGAAGATTCTTACATAAGACAACCCGGAAGAAGCAAAAATGTTATCCCAAAGAGGTTTAGACTTGCAAAAGACCTTATCTGACCTGATGAACTACCTACAGGCTGTGCGGTATCCTCCGAGTTCCCAGATTATGTGAGCTGTCACCCATGCTGGAGCCGCCTTTGGCGATTCAGCTGCTCCTGTAACTAACCCCTCACCTCTGTTCCTGTAAGTAACCCCAATATCCAAGTTGGACTTCAGTGATATCCACATAACGGTCTTTCTGGATTCCTTATCTGAGGTGAGAAAATGTGTGTTGCTCTCTCCAGGAAAAATATTCTCACACATCACTGTAATAATATTTTGATTTAAAAAACAAACACCCCCCCAAAAAAAACCCCAAGTATCTGTAGTACTTAAAGTAGTAACTTGAAGTCAGATAACCCTATAAGGGAATATTCTTTTTCTCTCTAAAGAGCCAACTTCAGCCAATTTCTTCTTTTTATTTTTCCCTTTTCTTTTTTTCTTTCTCTAATTTTTTTCTTTTGTTCTTTTTCTAATTTTATATGCTTGCATGTTTTACATACATACGAATCTATGCACTACATGCATGCCTTGTGCCCATAGAAGCCAGACAAGGTCATTGGATCCTCTGTAGCTGGAGTTAAAGAATCTTGTGAGCCACCCAGCAGGTGTTAAAAATCAAACCCAAGTCTTCTGTATGTGTACCCAGTGCTCATAATCGCTGAGTCATCGCTCTGGGCCAATGTCATTTTCTTGATGCTGATCAGATATGGTGCAGAAGTCTGAAGTATTTGTCATTTCCATCCTCCCAGACATTCAGACCCTGCCCTGTTCCACTATGCTGCTGAAGACATCCTCATTTCATATGGGAATTATCTCCTCCAAGACACACTCCAAAGAATACAGACTACTGGTATTCAACAAAATGTATCTATGGTAATGACTGTATGTCTGAATGCATCCTGGTAGATCATACAGGTCTAACAGACAGCACTTTCCTCCATTGCATCTGGTTTCCAGTTTTGAAAAACTAATTTTGAATTTACCCTTGCAGATTTACTTTCTCTGAGACATCAGGGTTACAATTAGGCCTTTAACAATGGCCTAATTCATATATATATACATGTAAACTCTTTTGGAAAGCGTGTCTTTGACATTTGTGACTAAGCAAACTTTGCAAGTGGAGAGAAAATTTAGAAGGAAATGAAATCATATGATGAAAATTAACTTTTTAAATTATTATCTCATTTGTCATTAAATCAAATTAGCTCCTGAGCAATGAGATAAAATACTTGGAACTATCTATAGTTATTTGTAAGAGAAGAATTATTTTGGTTCTTTCTTTTTATCTTGAGTCAGGGATGCAACAGTGCTTTTTGCTCAACAGAATCCTGAAACAAATGCAGTATATTCACAACCCATCTTGTTTCTTTCGGCTTCCCCATACTTCCTGTTGTCCCCTAAAAAAATGACTGTGCTTCTCTGTTTATCCCATACACATCATATGCACTAGTAGTATTTTATTATGAATCCCTCAAAGCCGAAGAACAA
The DNA here is from genome assembly GCA_964023405.1 of Apodemus agrarius. NCBI lineage: Eukaryota > Metazoa > Chordata > Mammalia > Rodentia > Muridae > Apodemus > Apodemus agrarius. Next base: position 77,379,336 of record OZ030019.1, on the reverse strand, counting down.
GCATCTCAGGTTTTCTATAAAGGGCTATCATGTTGCTTCAACTGGAGCAAGTTCTTTAATAGACATGCTTCTTCCTCTCCCTCCAGAGTAGGCTTCTCATCTTCAAACGCATGTTCTTACTTATGGGAGGGTATCCTGATTTTGTCTCCTTCTAATTGTTCAAAGACAACCTTGCAGTGAGATGTTTGTGGTATATATACTTTCTATAGCTTTCTGACTGGGTTAGACTTTCAAGGTTATCACTAAGAATCACCACAGTACATTTTAACTTCGAAATTTTTATTTTCAGCAGACATTGGTATGAATAACCATGGATCTTTTTACTTTTTATATAAACTTGAGTCAATGATTAAGAATGGCATATATTAAACTCCTTTAATGAAAGGTTATCAAATAAATCACTCAATATCTATAGTGATAATAAGGAGCAGGCAGTACTACTATCCTTGTTAGAAAATTGAGACACAGAATTCAATCAGCTTGACAATGAGGCCTTGCCCCTGAGTGGAATCCCATTCAGAAGGAGCCAAGACCTCTCCTATTTCCATGGCAACATTCTGCTTTCTAAGTAATGGGCTCTGAATTGGATAATACACCACATCATAGAGCTTCGTAATTCACACTTTCTGGTTGCTCAGCTCCTGCAGAGAAACCTGATTCCTGTTAGCTGCATTTTATAAGAGATCAATTAAGTCACAAGGGAAGGGGTAGAGCTAATGTTTCACCAGGACCTACAGCTCTGTGGCTACCAAGGAATTTTTTTCTCCTCCCCCACCCCTAGTTGGTGACAAAGCTAATTTTTTAATCCAAAATTTCTCTGGGAACCACAATTGATTTTTGTGTTGAATAAAATTCAGAAACACTCTGAAAACAAATAAGTCCTGGTGATTAGTTATCATCTTCTCTGACAGGGTGGATAGATAGCCAACTCTGTAGAACTGTCTGAGTTTCAAATCCTTTCAGAGACATCATTTTCCAGTGTCTCTGTACCCCTTTGTCTGATGGTATAATAATATTGGTACTGAGAAAAAAAACACATCTGCTCATTGATGTATTTATATAGAGAAGATTGGTCAGCAAGCTTCTGGCACAGAATAGGCCTCATAGGGGAAGTTCTTGGGAAGATTCTGAAAAGAACAATTTTTGCAGAGTTCCATCAAAAATAAAATGGGTAATGTGGTAGGTGTCAGTCATGGTCAAAGGTTGAGCTGATATGAAATATAGCTGCAGAGAAGGCAGCGCTAGCATCACAGCCTATCTGGACCATTGCTTGCTTGCTAGGATCAATTATCTGATTTAATAGTCCTTGGCGAAGCACACGCACCTTGGGTGAGGTGACTCCTTTGGATGAAAGCAGTTACAACAAAGGTACTTCCGATACCAGCCTTGAGTGGGCTATATTCCTGGAAGATCAAAGGGTTTCCATAATGAGACATGGCCCGACAGCACATGGCACTGTCTCTTCCAGTAACTATTCTATAGGTGGTAAGCAGTATCATCAGTATTGCACATTATTCACTCATAGGTTATTTCATTATAATAGCAAGCAGGCATTTCATAACCCAAGTCATTCTTGACTCACTGTAGGGCATAGAGTCATCTCAGGAACAAGAAATGACCTAACCCAGGCTTACTGATTTTGATACTTTAATGGTTGGCTTCATTTTTGCAAATCTCTCCAAGCCTTTTGCTATATATACGAACTCACAGCATGAGTTCAGTAGCGTGAGGTAACACTTGCTGCTGTTTTTGATCAAGGCATTACCAGTCTATTGAGGAAATGGATTAAACTTGAGGCTTGGCAGTTTCATCTCAATTTTGACCTTGCCATCAACAAAGGCTCTTAGATATTCTGTCAATTGAGTTGATCATCCACTGTTTTTAGAGTCAGAAACCTACATTTTCCCAGTTATGGTTTGTTTTCTTAATTCCTAAATATTCTTAATTTTTACATTGTTATTTTATATGACACTAATGACTCTTCTCACTGTCAGCTGGCCGGTGGCAGGCATTGTAATCCCTCCTGACTGTCTTCTCTCAAGGCCTTTATTCTAGCTTCATGTTTTCCCAGCGTAAGCTGCTGCTGCCAGCTTGTGTATTTCTTCACCCTTACAGTACATTTTTGTAAGTGCCTTCTATGTCCCAGAGACTCTTCTGCTTTATTGCAGGCAATTAAAACTAAGCTTTCTTACTATCTTGTTTTTAGGCTTTCATTGATCCACAAATCAATCTTCCTTTGATACAGATCCAAACTACTTTTGAATCCACCTCCATAAAGTACAATTCTGCCTATATGTCTTTGTCTTTGTTCAAATCCCAGGGTATAGTACAGAGTAGAGCTGTCAGGAAAGTGACTAAGGTTGCTTGCACATTTTTTTAAAAATATTGGTCTCTGAACATGCTAATATAGAAACTGTTACCGACTTTTGAGAAAACTTCAGAGCACTTTGACAGACTTATTTTATTTTGGCATATTTTTTGTCAATGATAAAAGGATTGGCTTGTAGTTAGGGTGAGGCTACTAATTTTATTTTGTTGTTCATTATTTTTATTGTGTTTTAGCAGAAGCTTTTAAAACAAAGTGACAATTGGACAAAACCTGAGCTGGTCCAGCATGCCCTCTGGTTTGGCAGACTTTGGATACAGCAGAAATATGGACTGTTTTCCTATCCATTGTGTTCATTTGCATTCTTTTATTGGGGAATTGAGTCCATTGATATTGAGAGATATCAATGAACAAGGTTTGCTGATTCTTGTTATTTTTGTAGTTGTTTTGTTGTTGTTGTTGTTGTTGTTGTTGTTGGTGGTGGTGGTGGTGGTGTGTGTGTGTGTGTGTGTGTGTGTGTGTTTGTATATGGTTGCTATAGCAATAAGTATTAGGGTACATCTCCTCAATGACTTACATCTTCTTTTGCATTTTGATATGACCTATTTCTCTTAAAGCCAAGAATGATGCTAAGGCATAGAGAAAAGGGATTTTCTATTCCTTTAATTTAATTAAAAAATTTTAAATTATTCACCTTACACCCTGTGTACTGGCCTGCTCCTCCAGGTCCCCTCTTCCCACAGTCCTCTCCCCTCTCTCCTCCTCTGAGCCAGTGGGGGCCCCCAGGGTATCCTGCCACCCTGGCACTTCAAGTCTCTGAGAGGATAGGCACTTACTTTTCCACTGAAGCCAGTGAAGGCAGCCGGGCTAGAAGAACTCATGCTTCATACAGCCAAAAGCTTTTGGGATAGGCCCCGTTCCATTTGTTCAGGACCCACATGAAGACCAAGCGGCACATCACTACATATGTGTGGAGAAGCCTAAGTGCAGCTTGTGTTTGTTCTTTGGTTGGGGGTTCCAACTCAGATCCTCCAACTGTCCAGGTTAGTTGACTCTGTTTGTCTTCCTGTGGAGTTCTTATTCCCTCCCTTTGGCACTGGCAGCCCTTCCTCCTATTCTTCCAGAGAGTCCCCAAGTTCCATCCCCTGTCTGGCTGTGGGTGTTTGTATATGTCTGAGTCAGATGCTGGGTGAAGCCTCTCAGAGGACAGCCATGCTATACTCCTATCTGTAAGTATAACACAGTATCATTAATAGTGCTAGAGATTGGTGCTTGTCCATGGGACGTGTCTCAAGTTGGAGCTGTAATTAGTTGGCTATTCCTTAAGTCTCTGCTCCATTCCCGAACCTGCATTTCTTGTAGAAAGGATCAAATTTGAGTTGTACATTTTGTAGGTGGGTTGGTTGGTATCTCTATTATTCCACTGAAGTTCCTGGGGACAAGAGGTAGCATTTTCAGGGTCTATATCCCCAGTGTAGTAAGTTACATCTAAGGCCATTCCCAATGATTTTTTAAAATATTTATGTATTTATTATATGTAAGTACACTGTAGCTGTCTTCAGACACACCAGATCTCATTACAGATGGTTGTGAGCCACTGTGTGGTCTGCTGGGATTTGAACTCAGGACCTCCGGAAGAGCAGTCAGTGCTCTTAACCGCTGAGCCATCTCTCCAGCCCATCCCCATTGATTCTTATTCCAGGTCTTTGTCTTGTCCTGGAGCTGCCTTCACCTCCTCACCCCTGTCAGTTGCAGATTTCCACTTATTTTCCTGACCATCTAGCCATCTCTCCTGTCCTTCCTCACAGCTGATCATTAACACTCTCCCAATTCCCCTCCGCACTCCTCTTTCACCCAGTTCCCTCCCTCCCACTGCCTCCTAGGACTATTTTATTTCCCCTTCTAAGTGAGATTCAAGCTTCCTTCCTTGGACCTTCCTCCTTGTTTAGCTTCTTTGGGTCTGGGGAGTTTTGCACGGCATCTGTATTTTATGGCTTGTATCCATTTATGTGAGTACATACCATGTGTAGTGGGAAGGGGTTTTCAATGGCAGTGAAATAATATTTGTTTTATAGAAGAAACAATTACATTTCTCCACAAGTGTGGTCACTGATCAGCGGTCCATACTTCAGTGGATGACCCCGTATACATGTGCATGTAGACTGAACAAATAGAAATCAATAGGGTAATGAAAGGAAAAAAGTAGAACACATGAAAGGAGGAAGATGTGTCAAGGGGGTTAGGGAAACAGGAAGAAGCTGGGGTGGCGATGATCATAATACCTCACACTGCCTGCCTCTGCCCGCAGTCCTTGTCGTTACTCTCCACTATGTGACTTTCTTGCTCTTCTTTCTCTCCCTGAGAATTTCATTCTCTCTTCTATTCTCATTTCTCCTTGCTATTTTTTATGTTCTCAAGAGATAGCTCCAGCCATGGCCCATCTGCATCTTTTTCTCTCTGCTCTATGCTTTTCCAGATACCTCTGCCTCTTCTCTTCTCTTTTACTTACAATAACATTTCTCCCAAGGATATATTGTATACATATATGAAATTTTCAAATAATAAATAAAAATATATCATCCTTAATTGTTTTCATGTAGTAGATTTCGATTATATTTTCCCTCCCCAAACTCCTCATAGATCCTTCCCACTGTGCTACCCACGCAACTTCATATTTTTCTGTGTCTGTCTCAAAAAACAACAAAAATTATAACAAAATGAATGTCAAAGTAAATAAAAACCCAATAAGAACAAAAATATGCCCAAACAAATAATCCTAAGAACATGTATGCACACAGACACTTTCTCCCCATCTCCTTTATTCTTTCTTTCTCTATCTCCAAAATAAAACAGAAACCTAAAATGAAAACAAAATCCCTTAAACCATGAAGACCTATTTGTGTTGGCCAACTGCTCCTGGGCATGAGACCTATAATGGAGGGCCTAGTGATATGCCTAGAGAGACTCCTACTAGGTCTCATTTGCAAATAAGTTATTTGTTAGGAGTGGGGCTTAGTCTACATCTTTTCATTGCTGGGATTTTGTCAGGTTTGAAGCTGTGAAGGTCTTATGTGTGCTGTCTCAGTCTCTGAGCTTATAAGTATCAGTCCTATTGTGTCTGGAAGATGCAGTTTCTTTTTTATTCATCACTATCTATGAATCTTAGGAGCTCTCTGTCTCCTTTTCTGCATATATCCTTGAGCCCTCAGTGGAAGGAGTTGATGAAGACAGTCCATTTTGCACTGTGCACCCCAAAATCCTTCATTCTATGTGCATTATCCAATTGGGGGTCCTTATGTTAGCAACAATGTACTGAAAGAAGAAGCTTCTTTGATGAAAACTGGGTGATATTCTGATTTGTGGCACAGCAGTATTTCACCAAGAATCTTTTGATTGCTGCATTCCCTAAGCAGAATAATTGAAGTAAGCTTTACCCTAAGGTCCATGACCTACCCAGTCTCAGATTCTTGGCCACTTTAGAAGTATTCCTGTCCTGTATGAGTTCTATCCAATAGGCTGAGCTTTAAATCCAATCAAAAAGTAGTTAGGTATTTCCATAGTATTTTTGCCACTGTTGCATTAAAGTGTCTTGTAGAAGGTAACTGTACTAGGACAAGAAATGTCTGGGTGATAGTGCTGATTATTTTTCCCCTATGGGAGTACACGACTTACCTTCCAACATTCTGAATAAAGAACAAGTCAATAAAGGTGACGCTTCTAACAGGGCACCAGCTCAAACCCTCCATATCTGATGACATAAGTTAGTAATGTCTTCAACAATTTACCATCAGATTGTAGAGGATAACTAATATCCTTAGCAATCACCTATGAGATGGAGGGTGTATGGTACCACTTTAGACAACCACTCAACAAGACGTAACAAATTCCTGGCACTGAAGGTTTTACTTGATGCCATAAGATGTCTAATTGGGCCATTCTTCCTTAATATCCTTTGAAAAGAAATAATTATTCTAATACATTTAACTGTTGTGTCTTTCTTATATTTGTTTCCCATATCTTTTCTTAACTATATTTCAGAAGAGATTAAAGGCCATTGTCCAGAAATGTGTCCATAGGAGAGTTTTTGTGTTGGTATTCCTGCAAGGTATGCCATGCTCTGGAAGCTTTATGCCTGGATCTCCGACTGTGCTCTTAGAGGATGAACGCAGCGGTGTAAGGAGCCACCACGCAGGTGGCACGCTCCACTCGTGCTCTCCACAGAGTCTGACCTGAAATGGCCGTCTCCTTGATTTGGTCCTCCTCACCTGTTTTCTCATTTGGTCCACAGTATCAGGTCTGGAACATGGCAGGGTTTGTTTTTCATACAGAAATGCTGCATGGCTTCTCACATATAACAGTGGAAATCTGACTACGAAATAACACCCTGCTGTTAATTACCTATGTTAAGTAATTGGGTTCAACAAAGTTGCTATGGAATTAATCTTTTTCTCTTTATTTTGATGATTGAAGTTCACCAGAAGTTATTTTTAGTAATAAACTTAAAAAAAAATGTAACATTTTGAAGAGTCCATTAGAAGCTTGTTTCTTAAGTACTTACCACCTTTAATTACTTAATTTGCTTTATTGCTTTGAATTATTTAGATTCCACCTTAAATTTAGGTTTCAGCTCTGTAGGCAGTATATTCCTCACGCTTGCACTGTAGTGGAAAAATAACAGTCAGTACGCTGGATAGCTTTGACCCAGCATTAGGTTTTATTTGTTCACTTGAAATGAGATATCATTTGCCTTTATGAAGGTAACTGATGTGTCTCAGTGGGATAATATGAGAGACACTGAAAAGGGAGACCAAACTTTGGGTTTCCTTTTCTAATGATGGTTTTTGTGTGCCCAGGTGTTGAATCCAGTCAGGGGGTAGAAGGTAGATGCTTAAAGGAAAACAAGTGTCTCCCCAAAAGGAGGGTTTTCAGTGCTCAAAGTGAGTATCATTGCCAGGAAAGTTAAATAGTCTGACTTTCAGTTGGCTTTATTACTATTTTAAACAACTGCAGCACATGTGTCTTTTATCACCTGGCCCAGCACATCTCTTTCCCTTGTTTTGTATATCCTTGCTCTTCCACTAAGGAATAGCACCTTGGGCTGTAATATGTAACTAAGAAATTAGCTACAAACTTTGCATGATCACTGGCAGTTTTATAAGCTCCAAAAAAAACCATTAGGTTGCCCTTGGCTTGACAATGTGTGTCAGATCTTAGGTAGGGTTAAAAGGTTCAAGTGAATTTTATGTCTTCTCATTATTTTGTTAGGGTGAGGATAATATTTTTAGCACTTTCTCTAATGATCAAATAAATGTGACATTTTTATGCATAGAGTTTCTTACCACTGGCCTAGTTTGAAATAACTTTTACTCTTAAAGTTTTTGTTACTGTCTCTCTGGATTCTTCAGCCCCACAAAGACAGTCTGAGACTTGAAGAAGAATCTAAATGATAAATTAAAGATTACATGAAAAGATTTTGTGAATAAACAGTATTTGACATTAAATATTTTAAGTCTTTAAAAAAAAAAAAGAAAATGGGCTCATCTTGGTTTAGCATTTTCCACTCATGTAGCAGAAAAAGTATGTAGTCAATACTTTACTCATGAACTTTTTTGATGGGGAGCAAGTGAAACATAAGTGGGTGTGTTCATTTGTGAATCCTGCCACACTCCAGGAAAGGGCCGAGCACTTGCAATGACTGTTCTTGATTGTTATTTGTCCCTCAGCTACACTATGGGCTGTGCCTTTTCTCTACCATTCAATTTTCTATATTCCTTACCCATGCATTCCTTGCCTCCCTTCTCTTGGGTAAGTAGCCATGAGGAAAGCTTTTTTCTCTTTTGTTTACTGCAGGAAATCCATCTCAGGGCTTTAAACATGGGAGAAAAAAACTTGACCATCAAACTTAATCCCCAGTCCTTGAGAACATTTTAGTATTCTCCCACGGAGCTTTCTATAGACTAGGCATAAATGTGAAGTAAAACTCTGTGTTTTCTTTGATTTGGGATTTTAGATCATTCTAATAAGTGCGTGTTTTGCTTTGGATTTCATTGGCCAACATACATATACACTGCAGGTTATTGCTATAAAAAAGTCCACTAACCTCTCAAATCAAATTTGCTGTCTAGAAATATAATAAAATTAATATAAATTAAAAGGTTAAAATTTCATAGAGAAAATAGGACTGGATCAGTAACATGATAAAGTCCAAGACTCTATGTCCAGGTATGTGGATTCTAAAACATAATCTAAACAAGAGAATCTCAGCCAGGCCTAGGCAATTCATCAAAGAAAATGGAAATGATCTCTATGCTAACAGCTGTACTGTAACTGTTTTGTAGACTATATGAAGTTCTTGATAGCTCTAAAACAGGAAGTCCTTTCCTGCTCATTTACTTTTTAATTATCAGTTCAATTTTTTTCTTGCTTAAAGACTGGACAGCACTTTTTTGTGACAAACATTTTCCCATCTAGGTTTGTTGAATAGGTTTGTTTACAAGAGCACATTTTGACACTTAGGGAGAGAGAGGTTTACCCTTAAAGTGGAAAAGCTAAGGTTGACTACTCTTCTAAAATGATACAATTGCTCTTTCAAATGGGACTTTTCACCATAGACTTGATTTTAATTTAACACAGTACCAAAGCTCTGTCTTCTTGGAGTTCAGATTACACTAAGAAAATGTACAATTAGTGGTAAACAGAACCACTTCCTCTGGAGAGCTAGTGGAAATCATGAATCAGGCAGCAACTGGCTACCCCAGCCTGTCTGAGGCCCTCTGAATCCAAGGGACTGAGTGTCCGAGCTTCCCAGGATGTTTCCTTTCAGTGATTCATTGTATAACAGAAGGGGAAATTCCAAAGAAACAATAGAAGAATTTCATTCATTGACAATAAGCTAGGTATCCAAAAGGTTCACTAAGACCATTTTCAAGGAAAACCACACATAAGAAAAGAGAAATAGAATCAAAATAAAGGGCAGCCTGTGAAGAGAATTGATGTTCTTTTTCCTCAGGCTGACCTTCAAGCTTCCCTTGCTTTTTAGAGAAAAAGGAAAAAGAAATTAGAAAAATTCTGTGAAGGCAAAAGAAAACTAATAAAGCAGCTTTATAATTGTCTTCTGCCCATCAAACTGATTATAGCCTGGGGTTGGTGATATGTATTTGATGTGTGTAGTTTTCTGAAAAACAAGGAAATCCTGTTCTAGTAAGAAATTACCAGTAGCTGCAATTCTAAGAAATTAAACAGCATTGCCTAAATAACCCTGTACCACCTTACTGAAGACCTAGTTAGGTGTTTTCAACCACATTAAGAGTATTTATCATTAAGTTCTTAAATTCTAGAGCTATGGTCAATATTTTAAGGATCTATTATGAATTTTTTGTTTGCACATATTTCTTTATAATCTTACCAGTTAATAATAATACACAGTTAAATCACACCCAAGGCCAGTGGGGCAACTAAAAAGGTGAGGAAATAATTTTATGTTGAACAAGACATAAAAGCATATCGAGAATGATTTATTCTAGATAATCCTAGTTAGCTCTTTTTCTTTTGACAGTGACAGTAGCAGCAATTAAAGGAGTCAGAGGATGGCTCTCCCGTTTCTTGGTAAAATTAATTAAATCTTATCTTTTTATCTAGTAATAAATGTCACAAACAGGCTTCTTTAAATCTGAAAGTAGTTCACTGAGTCTCTCCTTTATTTTCAGTTCACATCGATACTAGGAAGCATATCAGCTAATAACTAGGTAGGTGTTCAACACAATTAGAATGAAGATTATTATTAGCCCTTGAGTAATGTTTTGCTAATAAGCTGTTTATTTCTCACATAACAAGTTCCTTTAGAAAGTGATCCCACTTTGACAAACATCTCTTACTGATCCTTTCAGTAACCATCTACTTCTGAATATAAAAGGGTTTATTAAGATTATCTTTCTATTGTGTTCCCCAGGTTTTCCATCCCCACGTTACCCTCAATTTGTATTTTTTATCGATTCTTTTTCCATTTCCAGTTCTCAATTGTGGTATCCTGTATTTCTTTAAGGAGTTTGTTTTCTCTTTAAAGGCCTCTAACTATTTGGCTGTATTTTTCTGTATTTCTTTAAGGGATTTATTCATTTCACCTTTAAATGTGTCTATCATCTCTATAAGATGGATAAGATTGGATTTAGGGTCATTTTCTTCTGCTTTGGTTGTGTTGGGATATCCAAGGCTTGCTGTAGTAGGTTAGCTATGCTCTGAAAGTCTTATTTGCCCTGGTTTTTGCTGCTTGTGTTCTTTTGAGAGCCCTTAGCCAGGTGGATAGCTTTATTTCCTGGATGTTCCCATTGTAGTAGGAATTGTGAGGGGCTAACCCCAATGATCCTTTGAGGCAGGCCTTTCATAGGTCCCCTTGGCCTTTCTGGTAACAGATCCACAGGTCTAATAAAGGTGGGCAGAGAGGTGTTGGGATAATTGCAGTCTGTCAGGGATAGCAAGCAGCTCAGGGAATCTGGGGGTGTCCCAGAGGACTCAGTGGCCAGGGAAGATGGGTGCAACTGGAATCTAGAGAGTCTAATCAGTATGATTCTGGGACTGCACGTCTGATTGACAGAAATAGGAACAGGAACAAGAACAACAAATTTTTGTATCACTAACAGACTAAAAGAGATGGAAGAGAGAATCCCAGGCATAGAAGATACAGTAGAAGAAACTTATATATCAGTCAAAGAAAATGTTAAATCTAAAAATTCCTGGCACAAAACATCCAGAAATCAGGGGTACCATGAAAAGACCTAACCTAAGAATAATAGCACTAGAAGAAGGTGAAGAATCTCAGGTCCAAGGACCAGAAATTATTTTCAACAAAATCATAGAAGAAAACTTTCCCATCCTAAAGAATGAGATACCTAAAAACATACAAGATGCTTATAGAATACCATATAGAAGATCTATCAATGTAATCCACCACATAAACAACCTGAAAGAAAAAAATCTCATGATCATCTCTTTAGATAACAAAAAGCCTTCTACAAAATCCAACACCTTTTCATATTAAAAGTCTTGGATAAATAAGGGATTCAAGCTACATATCTAAACATAATAAAAGCAATAGATAGCAAGACAATAGCCAACATCAAGTTGAATACAGAGAAACATAAAGCAATTCCTTTAAATCCATAGAAAAGACAAGGCTGGACACTTGTCCTGTCTCTTCAGTGTAATACCTTAAGTTCTAGCTATAATAATAAGACAACTAAAGGAGAGAAGGGGATACATATTAGAAAGGACAAAGTCAGACTATTTGCAGATGATGTGATATTACATATGTAAGCAACCCAAAAAATTCTATCAGAGAACTCCTACAGCTGATAAACACCTTTGGTAGAGTGGCTTGATAAAAAATTAACTAAAAAAAGAAAACCAAACCAAATCAAACCAAAACAGAACAACAGTAGCCTTCCTTTATCCAAATGATAAATGGGCCAAGAAAGAAATTAGGGAAACAACACTCTGATAGCCACAAATAATATAAAATATCTTGATGTAATTATAATCAAATAAGTGGAAGAACTATATGACAAGAATTTCAAGTCACTGAAGAAAGAAAATGAGGAATATATCAGAAGATGGAAAGATCTCACATGCTCATGGATTGGTGGGACTAACTGAAAATGGAAAACTTACCCAAAGCAATTTTCAGATTTAATACAATTCCCATCAAAATTGCAACACAATTTTTTACCGACCTTGACAGAGTAATTTTCACTTGGAAAAACAAACAAACAAACAAACAAACAGGATAGATAAAACAATTCTGAATACTAAAAGAATGTTTGGAAGTATCACCATCCCTGATGGCAAGCTATACTAACTGAGCAATAGTAACAAAAACTGCATGGTATTGGTATAGAAATAGAGGCGTTGATCAATGGAATGGAATTGAAGACCCTGAAATAAACCCACATACCTATGGATACTTGATTTTTGACAAAGAAGGCAAAAACACAGAATGGAAAAAAGAAAACATTTTCAACAAGTAACACCAGTCTAACTAGATGTAGAAGAATGAAAATACATCCATATCTATCACCCTACATAAACTCAGGTTCAAGTGGATCAAACACCTCAACATAAAGTCAGATACACTAAATCTAACAGAATAGAAAGTGGGGAATAACCTTAAACTCGTTGGTAAAGGAAACAAATTCCTGAACAGAACATCAATGGCTCAGCCTCTAACATCAACAATTGATAAGTGGGACCTCATGGAACTGAAAAGTTCTAAGGCAAAGGACACTGTCAGTAGGACCAGACAGCAGCCTACAGATTGGGAAAGGACCTTCACCAAACCTATATTTGAAAGAGGGCTAATATCCAAAATGCATAAAGAACTCAAGAAGTTAAACACCAATAATCCAAAAAAACCAACTAAAAATTAACTACATAGCTAAACAGAGAATTCTCAACAGAGGAATCTCAAATGGCCTAGAAGCACTTAAAGAAATGTTCAAAGTCATTAGTCATTAAGGAAATGCAAATCAAAATGACTCTGAGTGTCCATCTTACATGTGTCAGAATGGTTAAGGTAACAAATTCAAGTGGCAGCACATCCGGGTCAGGATGTGGAGCCTTCTTCCACTGTTGCTGGGAATGCAAACTTGTATATCAAGTTTGGAAATCAATTTGACTGTTTCACAGAAAACTATGATTTGTTCTACCTCAAGACCCAGCTTCACCATACCAGAGTGATATTTGCTCAACTATATTCATTGCAGTTTTACTTGTAATATCTAGAAACTGGAAACAACCTTCAGTCCCCGAACTAAAGAATGGATAAAGAAAATGTGGTACATCTACATAATAGAATACTATTCAGTTATCAAAAACAAAGACAATATGAATTTTGCAGACAAATGGATGGTGCTTCAGAATACCATCTTGAGTGAGGTAACCCTGGCACAAAAGAACATGCCTCCTATGAACTCACTTATAAGTGGATAATAGCCATAAAATACAGATACCCATGCCATACTCCATGGACCCAAAGAAGCTAAACAAGACAAAAGGCCCAAGTAAGGAGCCTTGAGTCTCACAAAGATGGGTGAATAAAAGAGCTGTAGGAAGCAGATGGAGGGAGGGAACTTGGCAAGAGAAGGGATGAGGAGGGTAGTTGGGGGAGTGTTCAGGATCAGATATGGGGGGAGACAGAGGAGATAGCCAGATGGCCATGAAAATGAATAGAATCTGATGCTTGCAGGGGTTGGAAGTAGGGAGGATCTTAAGTCTATGCCAAGAACTTGGGCTATGGGAGGCTCCCAATAACCAATGGGGGTGACCTTAGCTGAGAGTCACAGCAGTAGAGATATAGAACCTAAAGGGGCCATCTCCTGTAGCCAGCAGGAACCCCAGTGGAGCAATAAGGACACAAACACACCAACAAAACTTTCCATTCAAAATTTATCTTTGTTACAAGAATTACAGGGATGGTGGATTGAACAGAGACTGAAGGAATGGCCAAGCAATGAATGGTCTATGCAGAGACCTATCCCATGAGCAAGCATCAGTTCCTGACACTATTAATGATATTTTGTTATGCTTGCAGACAGGACTCTAGCATGGTTGTTCTATGAGAGGCTCCACTCCACAGGAGACTCAGGCAGAGACATACTTCCAAACATTGGATAGAGATTGGGGATTCTTATGGAAGAAGAGCTGGGGGAAGGATTGAGGGCCCCAAAGGGAATAGCAACTCCACAGGAAGACGAACACAGTCAACTAACCTGGACCTCTGCGGGCTCTCAGAGACTGAACCACCAAACAAAAAGCATACACAGACTGGAGCCAGGTCCTCTGCACATATGTAGCAGATGTGAAGCTTTATGTGGGTCCTGGGCAGTGGGAGTGAGGGCTATCCCTAAAGTTGTTGCCTATCTGTAGAACCTGTTCCCCTACCTCGGCCATCTTGACTGGCTTCAGTGGAAGAAGAAGTGTCTGGCCCCGCATAGACTATTTATGTCAGTGTCCGGGATACCCAGGGTGGAGTTTGGGGTCACTCTCTTAGATGTGAAGGGACAGGGAGATGGAGGGAGGATTGGGAGGAAGGACAGGAATCAGGATGTAAACTGAATAAACATCAAATAAAAAATAAAAATGATTTTTATATTAGAAAATTATCTTTCCATTTGCAATTTACTTACTGACTAGTTTGTGTGAGGAGCATTGTAGTAGATTTGGTTTTTATAAGTCAACCCTTTAGGGGAGAAAAATATTTTCTATCTAGTGTGATATTTCTCCAAATAACTAATTAAAGATCGTCAAATAAAGACACAGAGAAGCTAGGGGTAAAGATGTAGCTCGGTGAAATAGGAGGATCCCAGAGGTTTTCTAATCAAACAACAAGGCTGATTAGTGAACTTTAAGTTCAGAGATAAGACTGTCTCAGAAACTAAAATAGGGAGAGGTTGAAGATGACACCAACATTGTACTCTGGCCTAAACATGCATACACATACATACAGAAGCACCCCCCACACACACACACAGACACACACACACACACACACATACATACACACACACACACACACACACACACACACACACAGACACACCATGACTATCACCACCATCATCACCATCAACAAGAGTGATCTGTGGTAGAAATAAGTGTATGTAAGAGATGGGATGTTGGTGGTAAGATTGTGGAAATAATATGTCATAAAAATACCTAACATGGAATTTTCCAAGAAATAACAAACCAAAGTGGTTATAGTATGAAGAGAGCACAGGAGCTGAACTTTTGCTTTGTCATGTGGTCGTCTCACATGTCTCGAGGAAGCCCCACCCCCTATCTCCTTTCTTGATCCTTTACACATCCTCACAGCATCACTGGCTACCCTGGTATTGGTTGTTTGAGGAGAAAAAACAATAGTATCTGAAAGCAGGAATGATATACAAGTCAATGTCCTTGAATTAGGTGCGATTCATTTGTTAGGGTCAAACTGTTTACTTTAGGTGTCCCAGTGAGAAGTAGATTCAGTCTTCTACAGAGAGAGGATGGCCCAGAGCTATATGGAAAACAAAACAAAACAAAACAAAACAAAACAAAACAAAACAAAACAAAACAAAACAAAATAGAAAACCCTGTGCCCTGAGCCAGGACTCCTAATTGACAGAGCAGAATGTCTCTCTCAGATAGGTTATAGTTCAGAAGACCATGGTCTATGGTTGTCTGTCTCTCTAATTCCTGTCTCTAATTCCAATGAATTTATTTCTCTAAGGGATGATGTACTCTCTGGGTTGTAGAGCTACAAGAGGTAACCTTGGTAAGGGCAGGATAATCTAGACATGGTCCCTGGGCATAAATTTGATTTTCACATTTTCTTTTCCAACCAAGTAAAGTGCAACTTTTGTAAAGAGTAATAATTATTCAGAGATAATTTTTACTTAAAGCTTATTAAAAGGTTTGATTTTTTTTTCCTTCTTAGTTTCATACCCTGTTTGTCATGGCTTTGGTCCTCCTTTCAAGCTTCACATCTTTTCTTAGAGGAAAACCATAAAGAGCTCCTGATGTGGCACTCCATATACTCTTTCATCTTATCTTCTTTGTGGTGTTTTAAGAGAAGAATAGCTTATAATTTATCAAAAGAAGGCAGGTCAGCCCTCCCACAGGGCTGCCATACTGTTGAGAATCTGTGTCCCATCCCTTCCTCCCTGCTTTCACCCCGTTGTCAAAAAGCAAGAAGCCCGCCATACTGGGTACACCTGGTGTGTAGAACTGCCGCAGAGTCATAGCTTGAAGGCTTGGGATGGTATTTCTTTTCAATAACGAATCACAATGGGGGATACTTTTACTCCTTGCTTCCTGCAGCGTGATTTGAATTTACTTGACTAAACTCTGCAGTGTATTCCTGTTGTTCATCTGCCACGAATTGGATCGTGGAGAGGAAGCGTTATTCACTTCCGGGCTCCTCTCACTGCTATGCTTCTGCCTCTCATTCCTTCGCTCTATTGGGGACCCCTCTTGTCTCCCACACAGATCTCTCTTATTCCCACAGCTTGGATCCTCTTCTGTATTACTGTTCTAAAACTTAGTCTTTTTCTGGCATGGTTAGTCCTCATCAGACATCACTACTTGGGCATATATTAGCTCCTTTGAGCAACACTTGCCAAATAGGGCACTAGATACCTTTGTACTCTATTAGCCTCCTGCATGAATACCTCTCCTGAGGCATCTTTAATGAATGGGATGGATGGTTAGACGGATGGATAGTAGTGCAGACAGAGATATAGAGATAAAAATATATGATAATCTTGGTCTGTGCCTTGAATGTGGTTTGTCGTTGCATAAACTTTGTGGAAATCTAACCAATCTTATGAATATATTATGGATCTGGATAAATGGGCTCATAGCACATGCCAAGAATATGCTTGTTATAAAAACCATCTTGCTTATTCCTCTTGCTCTGTCCCTGTATATTGACAAATGAAGCCCTGTATGATCTCAGGACTTCTTTGGGGGAAAGGCTATTTCTATATGTGACTCCACAGCAATAGACCATAAAGAAACCAAAATAAAAATGTCTTAAGATGGAAAGGTCTTCTAAGGTCATGGACTGGAGGAATTAATATGAACAAAATTATTACACCCAAAACTACATATAGATTCAATATAATTCTTTTCAAGATGGAGAAAATAATCATAAACTTAATCATAAACTTATGAACACACACACACCCACCCACCCACCCACACACACACACACACACACACACACAAATCCCAGATAGAGTAGGAAACCCAGAGAAATAAGAATAAAGTACTGCAATCAACTCATAAAGGAAAACAATCTGCAGCTCTTCACTCTGGTAGCTATGAAAACACTCGTCCAGCCCTGCAAACGATTTTTAAAAAGGTAAAAGAAGAGTAATTCACACCTCAGAACCACAGTAATGGAAATGGTGCAATGGCACAAAACCAGACTCGCAGACCAACAGGACAGAAAAGAGGACACAGCTGTACACTCACATAGCTATAGACCCGTGAGTTTCAACAAAGCGCCCAATCCATACAGAAGACAGCTTTTTCAACAAAGGATGCTTGGAGACAGGGGTAGCTCCATGTACAAGAATGAACATGCACTCATCTCTCCATTTATACAAAGATCAATTCCAAATGGATTGAAGATCCTAATATTTTGGTCTGAAACTCTGAAACAATTTAGGGGGATAAGGTAGGGGGAAAACTTCAAGAAACAGACATAGCAAGGAGTCTCTGAGTAGGACTTAGGTGGCTCACGCATTAAGGTGCTGTGACAGGCTTTGTTTTTCACTTAGCTAGGATATGGCATTTGCTATTAGCGATTGTAAACACAAAGACAAATTGCATAATTGATGGTAGGTGATAGATGATAGAAACATGATAGAAGCTAGATAGATGATAGGTAACAGATAGATGATAGGCAGATATAGATAGATGCTAGAGATAGACTGATAGGTGATAGAGAAAGGTACTATACTTTGTTTTCAGCCACATGTGCAGTTTAACATGATCCTGCTCAGGCCTCTGTCTTACAATACCTTGGAAAAATATTCTCATAAAAATGTGTTTTCTATTGTTGAATTCAATGTTCACTTTGTCAGTTATTTTCAGTTAGTTTATTTGGTCGTTGAGGGACTTCTGTTGACAGCTGACCATACATTTACTCTTAAGACCCCTCATTATTTCCGGATTTTTCTTTTGCTTCACTGGATTCTTTACCCACTTTGCTTTTATTGTTCTTTCTTGTCTTTTCAAAGTGAATGTCAGAAAGAAGTTCATGACCCCCCTTTTCCTCTCTGACAGCTCTGCCTTCTCAGGGAACCTCATCCAAATGCATATCTCTGAAAAGTCCTTATGAAGATGACTAATTGTTTATGTTTGTAGTCTAGACTTCTCTACTGAGCTGCAGATCATGTTTCAGCTGCACACTTGACATCTTCACTGAGTCACCTCATCCATGGCACACATTTAGTGCAGACAATGGAAAACACACAGAATAATTAACAAGATGTGAATGAGCAGAGAGAATGACAGCACTTTGCCTTCTCTGCTCCAGTGAGCAGCATCCCATCCCTGCCATGACTTTAACTCCAAATCTTCAAGAAATTCCATCTCCCTCACTGGGTACCGTATTCTAACACACTACGATGATCTCTATTTAAAACCAATTGCCAACAAGCTACCTCAGAAGGTAAAAGCATTTAGTGGTCAAGCCTCACAGCCTAAGTTCAATCCTTAGATCCTGTGGGGGACAGAGAGAACAGACTCCTTCAAGTTGTCCTACAATCTCCACACTCATGCCTTGGCACATATATACTTGCATACACAAGGGATAAAGCACATACACAGGAATAATAATGATGATAATAATACAAGGTAAAAATTGACTATCATCTATCTATTTTGTTTCCCTTTGCCTTTGGGAGAGTGCTCCTCCACTCAACCACGCACTCCTGCCTTACCCCACTCCTACCTCATCCTCTGTCACTGGAGCAAAATGCCTCCACAGAACCAAGAGCCAGCCTACAAATAAGCAAGTATCACCTAGTGTATTCTAAGGAGTTGATAGTGCAGTGGACATATGTAAAAATGGAAAACAATGACAGATTAAAAGCAGTGATTTGGATATATGTTTGTAGAAGGTACTGAAGAGTCTCTGATGATGAAATAAGAGAGGCCAATGGTCATATAGAGAATGACACTTTTGGTCAAGGACTATGGCACATGTTGTCACTCTGTAGACTGAACTTTTCCCCACCAAGAATTGCATGCAATATTTGAGCCTATCTTGAAAAAGGTCACTTGGTCAGTGGGTAAAGGACATTTCACTCTTTCCATTGTTTCTAACTGTGCATAGTTCAGTCCAAAGACATTCTTGCTTACTGTAATAAAACGTGCATCAGTTGCTAAGCTTTACATGGGCTCATCTGTCTATTGTTGTACTGTATCTCTCTCTTTTTCTCTTCTTCCTGTTCTCATCTTCTTGGCTATGAAGTGCCTTTGTCAGTCCTTCAGGCATGATTCCAGGGTGCTGTGGTTTCTTTGTCTTTGTTTTTTTTTTGTTTTTTGTTTTTGTTTTGTTTTGTTTTGTTTTTTGTTTTTTTGGATCATTCCCATTTACCTTCCTCTTAGGATGCAAGCATTCCCTTTTCTGGTATTATTGCTCATTTTTCTCTGTCTAGTACACTGAAAGATTATTAGTCTTGACTGTTGCAGATGACATGTGAGGCCACCTGGAGAAAAAGGCAGAGGTGGGGCCACATTGGAGCATTACAGATCCACAGTGCCAGCGCCTGGGATCTCTCAAGATCAGGGTTCCTGAAGCTTTGCTCTTTGGACACCATGAGTTCTGTCTCCTTGCATCTCTTATTTCCCTGTGGCCCTGAGTGGGCTTATCACACAAAAGTCTATTTCTCTGAAATGACATCTTTGTTCAGGACCCTGCCTTTCCCCCCTCTCTCAGAGTAGATGAGCATTTTCTGAGGCTAGAACACAGATGCCCACTGGTAGCTGCAGAGCCTCACAATCTGACACAGCCCATGTGCAGTGCGTGTTGTGGTGAGTTTAGCCAGTTTGCGCTTCCGGCATCTTTGCTTTCCCTCATTGTCTTCCCATTGTTCTGTTGCTTTATGCTGATGATAGAGAAAATTGATAGCAAGGCTATGGAGTGACCCGAAGCCCTGCCATTTCCACCCCAGCATCTTTCTCCTCCATAAAGCTGCCTTGCTCAGGCAAGTGTGGGTCAGGGAGATCACATGATTTAGAAGGCAGTCTCACTGGAGGAGTCTGCAAAGATCAACTGCTTCACCCCAATCTTTTAGTCTTCTTCTAATGGTCTTTGTTCCTATTTTATTTGTGTCTTATATCAGCTACTTCAGATAACTTTTGGAAGCAGATGTGGTTAAAAAAAAAAGCAATAAAATACTTGAGGCCACCTAGCAACCAAATCAGTGTAAAATCATTTTGGATTTTTCAGTTGTTTCTCTAAACAAAGGCTGCACCTAATGTAATGTTCTATCATTTTAGTTACCATTAAACCACAAACTATATACCTTAAAAGCAAATGAAAAGTCGCAATAGATTGTGCAGCAAGTTTGAACAGATGTGTTTTTGCAGAGAATGGTGTCTGCACTTCAACAAGTACCTTCAAGGGAAGTGGTTTTCTTAGAATGATTTCAGCAAGGGAAAAATGCTCTAATTGTTGGTATATTCTTTTTTTTTTTTTTTTGCTATATCAGTTAAGTATAAAGTAGTAACTAGATATATTTTTATGACATCCTTGGTAATACCATCTATCTCTGTGCTATGAATCACATCAAATATCCAAGATCAAAAGTGCTATTGCAGGAAACACATAAGTCATCTATATTTAGTTTAATACAGATTATTCCCATCCCGACTATAATTGCCATTTATGATATACATTTTTCATACATAGCTCATTTTAATAGTCAGAATATCAGGCAATAAACACCAGCAGTTTTCTTTAATTACTATCCTATATTTTGAATGGCTTCCTATTAAGAAAAAGTTTTTTGTGTGTTGAAAGATCTACAAGCATTTGTTGAACTTAAACCATTAAGTGGTGGGAATAATAACAGTTTTAATTTTAGTTCTCAGGGAAAAAACCCAATAAATGTTTGTAATCACTATGGCTAGTAATTGACCAGTTGGGTTTTGGGGGATAGAATTCCTCTTCTTTCCAGTCTTTCTAATTGAGTGTGTGTGTGTGTATGTGTCTGTGGTTTTTTTCTTTTCTTTTTGAAAATGAACATTAGGCAATAGCAGATGCCAAGAGTTTCTACTTTAGATGGTGGATTTTGAGCCTTTATTTATGGACCTATTCCATTTGTGTTACAGATTAAGAGCCAGAAAAATGTTCTCTTCTGATTTACTAAATAGCCCATAGAGTATGCTGGAAGGGAACAGCACTGACCAGAGGGAGCCCTGGACTGTGTACAGCTGAGACTGGCTCTTTGTCTGCTCTAAGACAAAGCAGTATAAAGGAGGCCAGGGATTCTCCAGGCCTGATTTATGCAAAGGCAGGAGTCTTTTGGTGCCTCACAGAGTCTATGGACAGAAAACTCAAGTGAGTGAGTTGAATTATTCTTTAAGAATTGAAGCAGGGGTCAGGAGCTCTTCTTGCTGGTTTGCAGAATTACTGCAAAGTGGCTGATAGAAATCCTTATCAGAAATCCTACAGACAGGTGGCTGAAATATATATTTGAAACTGCTTGGAGTACTGCCCTGGTGGACTTCAGATGGACTATTGCCATATTTTACGGTTCCTTACCCCCAAAGCTTAGTATTGGCTGAAGAAGATGTCTTCAGGGAAATCTACAGCTGCAGGAGACACACAGATATCTTCTGTCCTGAAAACAGCCTCTGACCCATGGCCCCAGCTGATGGCCTTTTGATAATTAAAAAGGATCAGTTGATGAGCATGTAGGTTGAATTCATTTCATAACTATTGTGACTGGGGCTGGAATGAACATGGGTAGGCAAGTATCTCTATAGTAAGATACTGAGTCTTTGGGTTTGCCCAATTAGGCATATGGTGTTTTCTTTTTAGTTTTTTTTGAGGACCTTAGAAGTAGCTTGTAAAGTGACTACAGAGCTAGTTCCCGCTCCCCCGGCAATGTGAAAGGGTACCTCCTTTGCCAACAACAATGCCAGCATTTGTTGTCACTTGTGTTTTTGTCAATTCTTTTTCTGGCTAGGGGTGAGATCCTGGTTGGAAAAGGATATTGCTTACTTAAAAAAAATGTTTTAACTAGTCTCCTTTATTCCTTCTTCTGAGACCACTCCCTGTTTAGTCTCATAGTCTTTGTTGAATAGTTGGTTTTCTCTTCGTTCTTAGTGTTTTCAGTTCCCTGTGTATTGTTGTTACTAATTTTCTGGTGGAAATATAGCCATAAAGATTTTCTCCTGTTCTGTGGGGTGCGTCTTCATCAGTTTGAATTTCCTTTGATATACAGAAGGATTTTATTTTGTGAGCATTCTTCTCTTGATTCTTGATCTTATTTCTTGTGCTACTGGAGTCCCATTTTTCAGTCTTTATTTTTGCCTCTGTGTTTAAATGCACTTCTCATTTTTTCCCCTCTAATAAATGTGGAATATCAGATCTTATGTGGAGGTCCTTAATCCACCTTGATCTGAGTTTAGTTCAGGGTGAGAGATAGGCTCAAATTTCAGTCTTTTCCATGTTCATCTCCAGCTTTCTCAACACAACTCTTTGAAAGTACTAACTTTTCTCCAGGAAACACCTTGGTACTTTTGTCAAAAATCAGGTAGCTGAAGTTCTGTTGACTCATACCTATACCCTTTATCCTGTTCCATCGATCGACACGTATTTGTGTCAGTATCAGGTAATTTTTGTTATTGTTGCTCTGTCGTATGAATCGACAGCAGGAAAGGGGATGTCTTCAGCAGGCTGCTTTGCGTTCAGGATTATCTGGCTGTCCTTGCTCTAGCGCTGGAGCTTCTCTCTTGGGCTCAGATCATCTAGGTTATTCATCTTAGTCCATGGTGTCATTTGCGATAGGACTGACAGTCTGCCTCGAGAAGGCAACATAAATAGCTTTTTTATATTTTGGGAGAGTTTTTGAAAATGCAGACCAACTCAAAAGTGGGCTTCTTAGGCCAGGTGTTAGTGGATTATTTATTTTTAAAATACTAAGGTTGTGATTCTTTAAAAAATTATCCTTTCACAATTCTATGTATATACTATTTTGTCCAAAGTCCCACATTGTCCTCTTTTATCTCCCTTCTTCTCCCACTAAACTCCTTCATCCCATGTACCCTCCCTATATCATGGTGTGTGCACGCATGTGCATGTGTGCATGCACGTGTGTGTGTGTGTGTGTGTGTGTGTGTGTGTGTGTGTTTGTGAGATTTATTGCATTTAATAATGTTTGGCTTATGTTGGCATGGGTGAAGTTTATAAGTATATAAATACTGAAAAGAATTACTCAAAATATTAACAAGTAACTAGTTAGTGATAGAAAATATATAGAGACCTTACATCTGTCTCTGTTATTATAGAAAGACCAACTGTCTAATGTTTTCATTGAAAAAATATTGTTACACTGGATCAGTTCTACTTCTTCAGAAACTCATGTTTCAAATTTAGAGAGGAATATCTATTTTAAAATTTAAAAAAATTATAGAATTTTTCTATAAAATTCTTGCCTGTAGTTGTCTCCCAGAGGTAGACTGTTAGTTCTACTGCTAATGACACCAAGGGCTAAAGATGAAGATTAAGTGTTTGAAATATTAGTTAGTAATTGCTTAATTTTGAAAGCATTTTTGTACCATTATAAATAGGAGTCTGTATATATGAATCTAAACACTAAATTTGAGATGTCTCTATCAATCTTTGGTTAATATTATTGATCTTTGCAATAAGCATTTGCATGACAGAACATAAAAGTCATGTTAGGAGTATAGAGTGGTTTGTTTCTGAAAAATGGTCACCAGTATAACTGGAAAGTTTAATAAAAATGCGCAAATTGAAAATGCAGTCAATATTACTGTCATTATTACAGTCCTTAGCATAACCATTTTGTCAGCAGTGTTTAGCTCTCTAAGGGCCTTCTTTTTAACTTTCTTCAACTATTTTCTGGAAAAGAAGAAACAATAGATATGCCGTGAATGCAAAGGTCAGTCTGGTTGCCCAGAAAGTCAAGCACTTAAGACATAGCAAAATAATGAGAAATCTTACACTAGTAAAAGATTCTCTGCTTTAAAACCATATATTAACTCATTCAGTGGTATTTTAAAGAAAATTCTGAACAAAACAGTCTTTGGTAAATATAGGATTTAATCTGGGTCCCCTCTCAAGTGTTATTCTTTGCTGCCGTGAAGGTAAAGGCTCTCTTTGGATAATGCCATGCTCATGTGATTTTCAAATATGTAAAGACATTATGAAATCCATCCATGGAGGAAAATGGAACATGGAAAAATTAGAACACCAATTGATAATAATAATTTTATCAAATTGCTTTGTGCCTAGGTTTAGTAAATTAACCACTAAACCAAACCTTCTTTTTTGACATTGTTTGGTTAAAGAACACTGCCTAGCACGTCCTTTAGTACATCTTTTAACATGTTTGTGAAAGATGTATTTGGCCCATATAGATCGTAGAGAGCTTGGGAGTATAGCATACTCACCTAAAATAGTATGTTTTAAGACCAAAGTTCATACTGAACATTCATGCAAAGATTGTACTCTCCCTGCTAAATCATGTTTGTTTCATTATAACACTATTGTTTTAAAGAATTTAGCAGTGGAAATCAAACAAAACTCCCAAAATTCACACAAGCATTCTTATTATGTGCTACATGTCTTTAAAACAGTACCAAGAACTTCCTGGGTCTGTGTATGTATCTCTATTTACAAAATGATCAGTATTTTTGAGGGTCTTTATTCTAGAATGTCTGCTTTCAATTTGAGGAGTCCATAAATATAATTAACATTTACATGTCTTTATTTATGTGACATATAAATGCCTTGAACAGTATGTTAAAACTGAGCCAGAAAAAGGAGACACAACTGTGATTATGGTTTCTAAAATTGGACTTATATTTCCAGACCTCTGTTGCTATGGCAACGACAAAGGTATTCTTGTAATTCATCAAAAATGTATTTCATTCACAGAGTACTTACATTTCAGTCCTGTGTGTGAAGATTAAAGGAGTTCATGCATGTAAAACCCTTAGCACAGGTCCCACAGAAGAAGCACATAATGAATGCTAATGCTCGTGATACTGATGCCTCTTTAATTCACCATGGATCGACTGAATACTTCTGCACACTGCATGTTAGTTTAAACAATGCAAAAAAGAAGTCAAAATTATGCAGCACATTCTCTGATGGAATTTGTTCTTTTCTTAGTGATCAGGCTTAAGTGTAAAAAAAAAAGGTGAGAAAACAAAACACAAGGATAATAGGAAATGAGGATGTCATCAGAAAGAGGCAAATGGCTTCTCATCCTCAACTAATAGTCATGGACGCCTAATCGTGATGCACACACCATGTTTAGCAGTATGTGCTTTCTCTCATGCACACTCCACAGCAGTCCTTTCTGCAGAGAGGGAAAGTGGGGAATAGGAAGTAATTTGCTGAACACCACGAGTTGGGAACATAGGCATGACAGCATGTCTTCTAGCTGAGATCCTGCGATCTCACACATTCACTTTGCAAAGTCGTGAATGAGAGCTCATTTCACAATGTCTCAGAGACCCTTGACTAACAGTGCAGTTTTCCAATGCCTTGTTCTCTTGTGCTATACCAAATGCATACACAGTTCTCATACTTTGGAGTTCTGGGCCAGGTTTTCTGAACAATGGCAACTGTGCCTGAGTAGATTTGAGATGCTGTGGGGCTGAGGTTATCTAAGTACACTGAAGCAAACAATAATTGGTCTTTCTGCATTCCACACTAATAAAGTTAAGTCCAGTGTAGAAGAAAATTGAAGCTATTCTCTAGCTTCTGAAATTAATTTGAACCAGATGCTCAAATTTAATATTTCCTGCATTTTCTTCATTGAGTCATCATCTCTGCGCAGGTCAGCTCTGCCTTGAGATGCCTACCTGGAAATATCATATTGTTTTAGCAGTCCCTTCAAAATTTAAATTCAGTGACAAAACTTACAATCTGACAGCAGCATACAGCAAAGATCAGAATCTAATGCTCAAAATGACATTGCATCATTGTTGAATGCTTGGTTGTCTTCTGACCTATGGTGCACACATGGCTTGTATTTCCAATCTCTGGGACAAAAGTGGCTTCATATTATAACAGCTGTCTGGAGAGTCTTTGTTTTTGTTTGCTTGGTTGGTTTGGTTTACTTTTGGTTTTGTTTAAGACAAGGTATCCTTGGGTAGCCTAAGCAATCCTAGAATTCACTATGTATCCCCAACTTCCTGTCTCAGTCTCCTGATTTCTAGTATTACTGGATTAAACTACTCTATCTAGGAATTCATTCAAGTTTTAAAATAAGTTGAGTTATACTTGTTATAAATGTTATAAACTTTGTAATTTTCATTATTAATACCCTCTCTTTCTGTGTGTATGTGTATGTTTTTTGTGTGTGCACGCATGTGCACCAAGCATGTGTATAGAGGTCATAAGACACTATTTGGTAGTTACTTTTTTCCTTCCTTTTGAGCCTCTCTCTCTCTCTCTCTCTCTCTCTCTCTCTCTCTCTCTCTCTCGTGTGTGTGTGTGTGTGTGTGTGTGTGTGTGTGTGTGTGTGTGTGTGTGTTTTGTGCTGGATACCCCAGGCTTCTGCCATACTCCATGGACTTTTGAACAATTTTCCTGTCCATGCCTCTATTATCAACAGGAATGCTGGGGTGACAGATGCATGTTGGACTTTTTTTCATGGGCTTCAGGTATGAAACTCAGGTCCTCAGGTTTTTACTGAAACCTGCTGAGCCATTTACCAGCCTTAGTTCCCAGGTTTCTTAAATATGCCCCAATTTCATGTTTTCTGGCTGTTCTATTTTCTCTCCTTCAATAAGCATCAATTTTTCCAATTTCTATCCAGACTGTCAAATTTGAATTCAAATTTTACAGGATCTATTTATTATGACCTACATTTAAGAGTCTCTGTCTAGATGTATTGATAGCATATATTCAAACAATTCTGAGGATTAAAACTAAAATTTATGTACAATGCCCATTGCAGGCCAAATTTCTTGGGCTATGCTTATCATAATCTCAGTAAAGAAACAAGCAATTCTATCCCAGTCTGACATCATAACATGCTAGGCACAACTGCGACTTCATTAGGTTACCATGCTGACAAGATTTTCTATGATCAGGGGAGATGGCTCTATGGGCACAGTATTTGCCACTGTACAATCAAGAAGACGTGCGTTCAGAGGTCCATAACATAAACACAGCTGGATGTCACATCTGTAACCCCAGGTCTCTTCCTGGAAGATGGGAATAGAGAAAGGAATTTCCCTGAAAGCTTCCTACAAAAGAATCTATTACTGCTGCAGACAGAGTAAAAGGCAAGAACTAATGCCTGGAGTTTTCCTTTGACCTACATATGTGTTCTGTGGCATATGTACATGTGTACTCACAGACATGAACATGCATAGACATACAGCATGCATACATTTTTAAAAAAAGAATATCTCTTCCAACTCAACCCTCATCTTTTTCCATGGAAAATACATTTCATTTTTAATTCTATTTTGTTTTGGAGGCTCTAGTTTGTCAAGATTCTTAATGCTTTATGTATCATATCTTAATTGTGAAAAAACATTAGTCCTGTGAGACAGTTACAACTGTCTTCATTGTTTGCATGAGAACACTGATACATGGGAAAGTTAAGTAACTTGCTCAGTCCTTCATAATTTGTACAGTATCATAGTGCAGACATGAAAATCCATGGGATGCACTTTCATCATGTCCAGTTGCCTCTGAGGCTACTGTATGATCACTGTACATAACCAATACTATTTCATTGAACCATGGATACACAGGGCTCTTAAGATCTGCTGAGATTCTAATTCAACTATTGCATTTCTACTTCTGTTAAATTACTTGTAATGCTGAATCCATACATCATTAAAGTTTGTATTAATTGATAATTGATTGATAATTAATTGATTAGTATGAGCAAAACTTTATCAGGAATTATCTATCTTAGACTTGGCATCCCAAATGGCTATATAATATTTAAAAAAAATTAGAACACATTTAAAGTCACTAGAATTGATTCAATTGCATAACAATAAATGTTTTTTTAAAAGTAAACCACTCATTAAAAACTGAGTTATATGTTCCATAAGCTTTCCTTTTGTAGCCCATGATCTCCATATGGGATTCTCTTGAAATTTTGGAGATGTTTTGGCTGTTGAGTCAGAGAGAAGAAATACTCAGGAATTTACTTGTCTGGTGAGTGGCTGATCGGCAAAGCAGGGTCTACCCTACCTGTAATGAGGACTACCATCAGGGAAATTTGCACTTCAGATTCACCTGTGGGTCAGCAAACAGTGCCCTGGAACACTGAAGGGGCTGTTCTATTGTGGTCTTCCATCTTGCCCCTTTACTGTACAGCTCTCCCTTATTTGAGTGGATTCCTCTCTTGCTTGAGAAATTCTAGTCTCTGTCTAGGCAATTGGAGCTATAGCAAGAGAAACACAATTGCTGCTAAGTGACAGGCCTGAGTATGTTACAGTGGGGCAACTCATCATTTGGATTTTATATACAGTAACAACAACAAGTATGTTAAACTTTCAGAATGCATTCTTGCTTAACCCTAAAGTCCTATGAGATCTGTACACTTTCTTCTATTTTTTCTCTTATAAATTTGAGTGAAAATAAAAAGTACAGGTTTCATTTTAGGAATGTTTGGACAAATTAATGTTTAAAAATTTAAATCAGATTATTTAATAGTTCAATGCATAGACATGTTAGAGAATTACAGCTTAAGTGTTTTGCTGTACCTCCTTCATTTGTCTTTATAAAGTTAGAGCATGTACTCCTCTAACTCCTCCCTATGGCCCCTCTCTTTTTATAAATTTATAAATCTATCTATCTATCTATCTATCTATCTATCTATCTATCTATCTATTATCCATCCATTAATCCATCCATCAACCTATCATATCAATCCATCCATCCATCCATCCATCCATCCATCCATCCACCTATCTATTATCTATCCATATCTATGTTGAGTAATGTCTATGTTCTAGTGTTGAGGATTGAGCCTAGGGTCTCACCATGTGTACCCTATCCACACCCTATTACTGCCCTGTGCTTAGACTTTTCTACTAACTCTTCCCTAAATGTTCTGCTGTTACTTGAATAAATGTAAGTTCAGCAACCAAAGCACATTTTTTTCCTTTTATTATTGAATATAATCTCCATTTACATTTCAAATTCTAAAACCTTTCCCAGTTTTCCCCCTCCCTGAAAATCCTCAACCTCTCCTCCCAGTCCCTGCCTCCAAGTATCTGCCCCTCCACCCAACCCATTACCACCCCCCCTCGATTTCCCTTTGTTGGGGCATCTATTGAGCCTTCACAGGACTAAGGACCTCTCCTCCCACTGAAGCCCAACAAGGCATTCCTCTGCCATATTTTTGGCTGGAACCATGTGTACCCCTCAGTTGATGGTTTAGTCCCTGGAAGTCCTCATTGTTCTTCCCATGGGGCTTTAAACCCCTTAAGCTCCTCCAGTCTGCCCTCCAACTCCTCCACTGTGGACCCCACGCCCAGTTCCATGGTTGGCTGCTAGTATCTGCCTCTGTATCTGTAAGGCTCTGGCAGGACCCTCCGGAGACAGCCATAACAGGCTCCTTTCAGTATGTACTTCTTGTCGTCCATAGTAGTGTTGAGGTTTGGTGATTGTTTATAGGATGAATCCCTAGGTAGGACAGTCTCTGGGTGGCCTTTCTTTCAGTATCTCCTCCATACTTTCTCTCCATTATTGCTCCTGTGAGTATTTTGTTCCCTTTCTCAGAAGAACCAAAGCACCCCCACTTCAGTCCTCCTTCTTCTTGAGCTTCCTGTGGTCTGTGAATTGTAACTTGTTTATTTTGAGCTTTTGGGCTAACATCCACTTATCAGTGAGTACATACCATGTGTGTTCTTTTGTGATTAGGTTATCTCACTCAAGATGCCACTTTCTAATTCCATCCATTTGCCTAAGAATTTCATGAATTCATTGTTTGTAATAGCTGAATAGTACTCCATTGTGTATATATATACCACAATTTCTGTATCCATTCCTCTGTTGAAGGACATCTGGGTTCTTTCCAGCTTCACAACAGAACTATACCCTCAAAGAGTCAAAGTACAATTAAGTGCAATTGTTATGAGAAATCTTTAATGTACAGATATTGCTCAAATACACATATACTTATTTGACACTCCAGCAAAAGCTTTCTGAAAGATAGTTATTTTGAGAGAGAAATTAGTGTATCTCTTTCTTTAAGGATTCATAAGAAGGTCATGTACAAAAGGTATATAAGACAAGGTTTGTGGTCAGAACTGGTCAACAGTTAATGGAGTTAAGGTGTGGTTCATTTTATTTGTCTGATGGACTTGGGAAGAAGTGAGGTAGTCGAGTTTTGGCTCACAGGCTTTGAACCCAGGGGTTATATGACAGTGTAGGAGTTGGGTACAGTAGGTCACTGTATCTTCCTATGGTATAATTTTGATATCTTTAATGTAGTTGACAATGTCCACTCACATAGGTAAGAGAAGTTTTTATCTAGCCGACCACTTCAAAGAGCAATCTTCCCTATAACCTTTAAGAGCCGAAATACCTGAAATATCTTTTTGGGGGAGCTTTCCTTAACTCAGGAATATGGACACAAAACTATCTCAAACAGATCCATAGCACTTGAACTAG